>JAWPHD010010817.1:0-89731 GCA_037043455.1 Cyrtodaria siliqua | reverse complement strand
TTTCTAAACTCAATGCAAAATCAAAACATCTGCTCGAGTGCTTCTACATCAAATTTGATTCATATTTTGGATTGTTTTTTACTTTTGTTGGTGTTTCTAAATGAATCATTTTAACTTATACTTTTACTGCAATCAAAGACTGGTTTATTTTTTGTGAGCACTTTTTTTCATCGTAATCAAGCATTAAATCGTGGATTTTGTTGTTTTTGAACAAATAAGATTGTAAAAAATGAATAAAATAAATATGTTGAATTGAATGGACTGAGCAAGCGAAAACACTGAATAGAAGAGAAGAGAAGAGAAGAGAATCGAAAACAAACTTTATTTACATGTATGTTATATTCAATGCACAAGACCTCGCTTCGCTCGGTGATATTAGCTGTATAACTTCGCTTCTCGATGTAATCTCGGTGTAATTAGCTTTATTTTCCTTCGAATAACACCTCGCTCCGCTCGGCGTTCATGTGAGATTATAACGACGTGCTAGAAATACGTTTCACCTGCACGGTGCATCGTTTTACTTGCACGATGCAACTTAACGGGCAGGTAACTCTAGCGGTTTGACGAAGATTTTTATTGCCTTAGTATGGCAATTTCAGAAAATCAACAACGCGTTAACCGTAAGGCGAGCTTACGCTCGCGATTATGTCTAGATAGTCTCTAACTACTAGATATTCTGTCTAAATATTATGTAACTACTAGATATTCTGTAACTACTAGATATTCTGTAACTATTAAATAGTCTTTAACTACTAGATATTCTGTAACTACTAGATATTCTGTCTAGATATTCTGTAACTACTAGATAGTCTTTATCTACTAGATATTCTGTAACTACTAAATAGTCTTTAACTACTAGATATTCTGTAACTACTAGATATTATGTATAGATATTCTGTAACTACTAGATAGTCTTTATCTACTAGATATTCTGTCTAGATATTCTGTAACTACTAGATAGTCTGTATAGATATTCTGTAACTACTAGATAGTCTTTATCTACTAGATATTCTGTCTAGATATGCTGTAACTACTAGATATTCTGTAACTACCAGATATTCTGTAACTACTAGCTATTCTGTATATATATTCTGTAACTACTAGATAGTCCTTATCTACTTGATATTCCGTCTAGATATTCTGTAACTTCTAAATATTCTGTAACTTTTAGATATTCTGTAACTACTAGATAATCTTTATCTACTAGATATTCTGTATAGATATTCTGTAACTACTAGATATTCTGTAACTACTAGATATTCTGGAACTACTAGATAGTCTTTAACTACTAGATATTCCGTCTAGATATTCTGTAACTACTAGATAGTCTTTATCTACTAGATATTCCGTCTAGATATTTTGTAACTACTATATATTCTGTCTAAATATTCGGTAACTACTAGATATTCCGTCTAGATATGCTGTAACTACTAGATATTCCGTCTAGCTATTCCGTCTAGCTATAACTTCTAAATATTCTGTAACTTTTAGATATTCTGTAACTACTAGATAATCTTTATCTACTAGATATTCTGTATAGATATTCTGTAACTACTAGATATTCTGTAACTACTAGATATTCTGGAACTACTAGATAGTCTTTAACTACTAGATATTCCGTCTAGATATTCTGTAACTACTAGATAGTCTTTATCTACTAGATATTCCGTCTAGATATTTTGTAACTACTATATATTCTGTCTAAATATTCGGTAACTACTAGATATTCCGTCTAGATATGCTGTAACTACTAGATATTCCGTCTAGATATTCTGTAACTACTAGATATTCTATAACTACTATATATTCTGTAACTACTATATATTCTGTAACTACTATATATTCTGTATAGATATTCTGTAACTACTAGATATTCCGTCTAGATATTCTGTAACTACTAGATACTCTGTCTAGATATTCTGTAACTACTAGATATTCTGTCTAGATATTCTGTAACTACTAGATATTCTTTAACTACTAGATATTCTGGAACTACTAGGTAGTCTTTAACTACTAGATATTCTGTAACTACTAGATAGTCTTTATCTACTAGATATTCCGTCTAGATATTCTGTAACTACTATATATTCTGTCTAAATATCTTGGCGTAGTAGTTTGTTGTATACATCATAAGGACCATTGGCACAGTAGTTTGTTGTATACAACATAAGGACCATTGGCACAGTAGTTAGTTTCAGGGAGTTTTAATGTTAGCTATGTGTAGTTATATGGGACTCTTTTGGAGCACATGGACTGCATTTGGGCAAACTTGACAGTCTATGTTAAAATGATCGTTTCTAAAATGAAGACATGAAAGGGGGCCTTATCGCTTTTTGAATTCAGTCTTTACTGTATGGTGTCCATGAGTGTGTTTTTTTTATAACTTGTATCTCATAATAATCATCTTCTGACACATATGAACAAGTTATACAAAATCTAAGCTGGATTTGCATGCTAACACAGACCACATACACTAGAACAGTATATAAATAAGTTAAATCGGATGTGCGAGCTACTGCATACAAATCTCGTACAACAGAACAAGTATGCATAAGGTAAAGTAGAATAAACAAACGTAAATAGCCAGCCTATCCGGGTTTACTGTATTTAGAATCATAGTGACAAGGTAATTTGCAAAGCAATAGTTTACAACGTTCAACTTTGGAAACAAGAAACCGTTAAGTGAAAAAAAAACGTTGATCTGAAGTAGGGATAGAGGAAGATGTCAACCCGAACATCATTTATTTGTTGTATATATGGTAGTACTGGCACGTACATTGTTTGTTACAGATGTAATGGATCGTGCCTACGGAAGAGGCGTCCTTTAATATCCAGAAATATATAATAACAATGTACTACTTGACAAATTTCTATTTAAAGAGCACAATGCCGCAAACATTGATAATACTATATACTGTTCTGCTGTTCTGGTTTTCTAAGCTATAAATCAATATTTAGCTCACCTGAGACGAAAACTCGAAGTGACTTATTGTATGGGGTTACATTATGCTAAGCGATTTCTCAAAAAAGGCTTGAACAATTTCAACCAAACTTAACATGTGGATAATTATTTGGTCATTGCCATTCAAGTTTGTTTAACATAATGTCAACGATGGCCGCCTCTACTATAAATGACCGAAACTTTAAATCAATGTTCGTCTCACCAATCAACAGATTTAGACATTTTTCTCTATTAATTATTGACAAACTCTAAATTATTAGATTTGTTTAAAAAAGGTTCCTGAGGTCAAAAACGTTGCGCCTTGAGGGTCAATATTTTCATATAGAAATTGTGCATGTGTAAAATAACTTACATAAGAGAGAACTATTTTTTTTCTCTGAATTCAATAAAGCGTATATCGCTCATGTAGCATAATCTTATGTCCTCTACCAAGTTTGTTTCAAATGGTGACTCTCGGATCAAATCTGGCACCGTCCAAGTGATCACAGATTTACAAAGAATTGCATAGGAAAGTTTTTCAATAATCTTTTTAAAGTTATAAGAGCTAGAAGTTTAATATTAGTTTGCATGTAGCATAGACTTACGGCCTTCTACCAAGTTCTTCAAATGGTGATATGGGGTAATAAGTTCGCTCCGCCTCAGGGTTTTGCATATTTTCCATAGCGTTATACAGGAAAACAATTGAAACATCTTCTCTGAAACCACAAAATAGTAGGTATGAAAGTCGAAGAACAGAAAATGTAGATTAAAAAAACACAGTCAACCAAAACACGCATGAAAACAATCAATAATTACGATGCAAAATGAGAAGCACATAGTCAGAAGAAGCACAACGGATAGAGGTCTCTCATACTGCGTGTAGCATAAGGTTATAGTCCTCTACCAAGTGTGTTAAAATAGAGCCAAATGTAGCCTCACCCTAGGGTTACACTTTTACATATAGTTAACAAATATATTCTCTAAAACTACAAGAAACAGAGGTCTACTATTTTACTTCACTACTGGGTCACACATTTTAAAAAGTACAAATTGAAAAATACTCTTCTGAAACCACAAGGCATAGCTCTCATATATTGCATGTAGCATTAGCTGATGGTGCTGAAAGACGTTTGTTTAAATGATGATACTGTGGTAAAACTTGGCCCCACTCCGTTGTCGCAGTTTTACATAGAATACTGTTGGAAAACTGTTTAAATATCTTCTTCTCTGAAACTACACGAACTAAAGTATGCATGTCATAAAAGCTTATAGTCCTATATCAGGTTTGTTTGAATGGTGACCAAACTTAGGCGACCATAGAGACAAGATTGAAAAAATACTTCTTTGAACTTACCAAACCACTTGTGTCTCCATTAAATAAGGTCATCAGGTGAGCGATTCATGGTCATGTGGCTCTCTTGTTTATAGTTTGAATTACCCATTTAGTACTTAACGTACACATAACTATATAATATTGAGGGTGGTCTGTGGTACGTTATTGCATGTTGCAAATTGGTTGTTACAAATTGCATTTGCCCTTATGTTAATTTCTACATTCCATCTGTATACTAGTAACTAGACTGTCTTAGATCCCATAGTTCTAGTTGCATGTACATTATAACCTTATGTTAAATGCTAACTTCGTTGTGTTCAACTTTAGATTGTTAATTGGTTACCGTTATGGTAACTTTTTCAAAGCATTCTGTATCACATGCTGAATCGTCTAAATTTTTATTTGTTCATTGCATCTGGCTTAGTGTTTGATACTTAAAGGGACATACGGCTATACTACTTGTTTCAAACTCGCCTGGCAGGGCATATTTGCAAAACCAGTATTAATAGCTTTTGAAAAGTTCGAAGTCAATTGTTTTGATTGCATGGGACCAATAACATGTCTATGACTAAGGTAGAAAAACTTCAAATTGTATTGTCAGTATATTGAATTATATACAAGCAGGTTTAAAGTCAAAAGAATACAGGATAAATCCACGTGCACATGTTAATGCTATATATATATATATATTTCAAGATTGCCGTGTGCTGAATTAATGCGTGTTTCTAGGTCGATATTTGAATATCTTAACAACACGATGTGCATATAGATCTAATATGCAAATTTTAAAGTTTATAATAATTGATTTCAACACAACTGCGTAGAGTTTCAATCCGTTGTTGTTGTTGCTGCTGCTGCTCCTGCTGATGTTTGTTTTATTAATGAAAATGTATATTGTTATGCGGATTGATTTTAATGATGGTAGTGGCGGCGGCGGTAATTATTACAGTTATGTTGATAGTAATGTGGATGATGATGATGGTGATGATGTGCCGATGCTAATGATGATGATGACGGTGGCATTGGCGATACGATGAAAATACTTTTATAATAAAAATCATCTGCTCAATCATAACCACCACCACTATCAACACCACCACGATAACCATAAGCACAATCATCACCACCACTATAACAATCACCAACATCACATCCACCGCCAGCACAACCACCATCATTATACAAGTTCTATCAACAATAGAAATGGCCCTTCCTAATACAGTTAGTTTCAGAAAAAAAGGACCTCGCTAAATAGTTACAAAATATCATCACCATTAGCAGCAATAGCAGCAGCAGCAGCAGCAGCATCGCCGTGGTTGTCGTCGTCGTCGTCGCTGATAATGAAAAACTTTACTCAGGTCTCAGTTTATATACATGAGCTAATCGGTCATGCAGTATGTTAGCAGTAAATAAGCAATCTTTCCATGCTTTTTCAATGACCATTAAGCGTTAGGAAATAGGTCCTTAATTAACAGCACATACATCATCAGCAGCTTGAAGCAATACGAATAACATCTTGATGCAAATCACAAAAACATCTTGACATTACTATCTTGAAACATGCATTAAGAACCAATAAACAATGAACACTTAAGAATACGCCACAATGTTATTAAGAACGTCATATAGAATATAGACTAATGTAATCACATTGATGCACTAAACGTGCTACATCATTTACTTATGTTTGTACGTGGTTAAACACACACACACACGCACGCACGCACGCACGCACGCACGCACGCACGCACGCACGCACGCACGCACGCACGCACGCACACACACACACACACACACATGCACGCACACGCACACACGCACGCGCAAGCGCACACGCGCACACGCGCACGCGCAAGCGCACGCGCACGCACGCAAGCACTCACACACACACACACACAACAACCAAAGATATTGAATTAACATAATAAAAATGAAAGCAATGTACATTATGCAATCCAACAATTTACACTTGCACACATGGAAAGGCTCAAGTGAGTTATTACCTCCACGTGTGTCAGTCGTCCGTCTCTCCTTCCGTCCGTCAACAATTACTTTGCCATGTTTTACCAAATTTTACATAATGATCAAATCTATACAAATATACCCGCCGTTCAAACAAATAGTCAAAACATTAATCTACTTCTCATTTATTGCTTATTATGTTTTGACAGTTTTCTTTATAACGATCGCCAAATCATACACTATCACAGTTATACAACTAAAATCTCCAAATTAAAAAAGGCTACGCCCCAGTGGTCGAATGTTTACATTTTGAGATTTCACCTGATTTAAATAGACGTGTATAGGGACGAATCTTTTAAAAAGCTTATTCTCTGAAACATCAAGGCATACAACTCGTATAAAGTACATGTATGTAGCTTATGATCCTTTGCAATGTGCGTTCAAATGTTGGTCCTGGGGTCATATTTGACCTCAATCCGGGGACAGTTTTACATAAAGCTATGTAACACAACCTTTAAAACTTCTTCTCTGGAACTACAAGGACTAGAGGTCTAATAGTTTGCGTGTATCCTTAGAAGACTTCATTCAAATGGCGACCATGGGGTCCAGTTTGGCCCGCCGTATGAGTCACATGTTTTATATAGCCTTAAATATGAAAACAATTTGAACACTCTACTAAACTAGCAAATTTTCTTAACGTTAATTCACGTTAAAATAATTCGCGTGAATTTTTAAAGTGAATTCCACGTGACGACGTAAATTTAGCATTCAAATTTCAGGTGAATTTAATATAAACTAACATTAAATTCTCGTGAAATTCATGTTTATATCTATTTTTCACGTAATTTTAGGTTATGGAATGTTTGTAGTGTATACTCCGAAACCACAGAGTCTAGCCAGACATTAAGTTTGAATGCGGACAATTTTTCACACGTAGAGACCTTGTCCCACAGAGCTTGATACGTCGAATTGTTACACTATTTACTACTTGCTACTAATCTTCATTCACTTTAGAATTTCCGCGAGTAAAGTGGTCCTTTCCTAATACACTACGCATCCTATTTAGGGTTACAATATGTTGAATGGATAACAAAGATGTAACTGGAAAGTAGTGATTTCGGCAACATTGACTTTAACAGGGATATCGATACCATTGACTTACATTAATTTACCAGAGATCTCGTCACTATTGACTTACCAGTGATCTCGAAACCATTGAATTAACAGTGATCTCGACACCATATTGACTTAACAGTGATATTGACACCATTGACTTAACAGTGATCTCAGCACCATTGATCTAACAGTAAAATCGACATCATAGACCTGACAGTGATTTCGAAACCATTGACTTTACAGTGATCTCCATACCATTGCACTAACAGTGATCTCGGCACCATTGACTTAACTGTGACCTCGACACCATCGACATGACGTAATAGTCATATCGACACCATTGACTTAACATTGATATCGACACCTTTGACTTAAAGTGATCTCGAAACAATTGCTTTAACAGAGATCTCGACACCACTGATACTGACTTAACAGTGATGTCGACACCATTGACCTAACGGATATCTAGACACCAGTGATTAACCAGGGAACTCGACACCATTGATATAACAGTGATATCGACACCATTGAATTAATTGTGATCTCGACAGCATTAACCTAACAGTGATTTCGACACCATTGACTTAACAGTGATATTGACACCATTACCGTAACAGTGACCTAGACACCATAGACACCATTGACTAAACAGTGGTCTTGACACCATTGACATAACCGAGATCTCGACAATATTGACTTAACAGCGATCTCAACACCATTGACTAAACAGCGATTTAGATACCATTGACCTAACAGTGATATCGACACCATTGATTTAACATTGATCTCGATACCATTGACTCAACAGTGATCTCGACACCATTGACCTAACAGTGATATCGACACTATTGATTTAACATTGATCTCGACACCATTAACATAACGGTGACATCGACAACAGAGATCTCGACAATATTGACTTAACAGCGATCTCAACACCATTGACTAAACAGCGATTTAGATACCATTGACCTAACAGTGATATCGACACCATTGACTTAACATTGATCTCGATACCATTGACTCAACAGTGATCTCGACACCATTGACCTAACAGTGATATCGACACTATTGATTTAACATCGATCTAGACACCAATTACACTATTGTCTAAACAGAGATATCGACACCAATGACATAGCAGTCATCTCGACACCATTTACTTAACAGTGATGTCGACACCATTGACCTAACAGTGATCTCGACACCATTGACCAAATAGTGATCTCGACTCCATTGACTTAACAATGATATCGACACACTGACATAATAGTAATCTCGACACCATTGACTTAAAAGTGATCTCGACACCATCGATCTTACAGTGACATCGACATCATTGGCATAACTGAGATCTCGAAACCATATACATAACCATAATCCAAACACCATTGACCTAACGGTTATCTCGACACCACTGACCTAATAGTGATATCGACACCATTGACCTAACATGTTCCAAATGGGTCAACCATTAAACGTGCAGTGCGATGCTTATTAGAGGGTCATTACGTATTGAGTTCAACTTGTGTGACGGTGATCTCGACACCATTGACTTAACAGTGATATCGACACCATAGATCTAACCGTATCCCGACATCATTGACCTAACGGTAATCTCGACTTCATTGGTTTAGCAGTGTTATCGACACCACTGACATAATAGTAATCTCCACACCATTGACTTAAAAGTAATCTCGACACCATTGACCTAACAGTGATATTGATACCATTGACATGACAGAGATCTCGACACCATAGACATAACCGTGATCCCGGCACCATTGAACTAACGGTGATCTCGACACCATTGACATAATAGTGATATCGACACCATTGATCTAACATGTTCCAAATGGGTCACCCATTAAACGTGCAGTGCGATGCTTATTATAGGGTCATAACGTATTTTGCTCAACTTGTGAAACACGTTTAACAAGCAAGGCTTTACGCAAGCGTAAAATAGCTGCCGAGAGAAAATAGCATTATATCTGGGTAGGAACTGGGAACAAAGTTTAACATAAAAACAGATGAAGTCACGTGTGATAAAACAATATTTAAAAAAATAGAAAAATGTCACGAAGACGTTAACATGCCACGACCGTTTTTTCTTACCAGACACTTTCTTTCCAATTTTTACCGTCAGTTCTTTCTACCAAACATTTTGAATCAAGGTGGATGACCTTGCTTTGTTCTGGTCAAATTACATATTCAACTTTGTAGCACGACATGCTAGAATTACACATCAGCACAGTAATACAAGTGTTCACATGCGTGTGCGTTAGCGGGTGCATCAGAACACAAATACTAGTAAACTGTTTACTGCTACCATATGCAATTATAAGAGTGTGTTATCAAAGCGAAAAGCTCACACAAACTGTTCATTGCTACTATACCATGTGCAGTTATGAAAACCATATAAGAGTCGCTGAATGTGTGAAAGTGAGAAAATCACATCACCGTAGAAGTCGGGCTGTGATAGTCCTTGTCGAAGAAGAGTTAAATTACTTTTATAAAAGTATATCAGTGTTACGATAATACAGTTTTTCGAAGTGAATGGTAACGGTAACCCTGGTGGAGTAGCGTCTTATTTATTCAACGATTAGGAATAAACGAATACAGTGGGAAACACAGATCCCATTAGAACTAACTCGGGGAACATCTCCAAGTACATGTAAGTGGGGATAATTAACAATATAATAAAAAGTAAAATCATCTCATTTGTCAAACATTTGAGTAATTATTTCTCCATTTTCAATATAGAGATGTAAATCAAGAAAAGAAGCGTAACTATCAGAATTGTTAGCTGTGTTTAGCTGAAGTTTTTATGATAGTATTAAGCATAGTAGAAAAGACAGGATTGTCACTTTTCAATATGTCATCTATATACCGAAATAATTAATCAAAGGCTTCAATTACATCTGCCTTAGTATCTGTTGATGGTGAAAGACAAAAACAAACTTGTGTCAAGAAGTTCACAATGCGTGCATGTACCCTTAGGAATACCAACAATTTGTTTATAAACGGAAGTTCCAAACCGGAAGAAAATGTTATCTAATAGGACAAAAAGTGCTTCACAAAATTCTTGGTAAAGAAATATAAAAAGATCGGACAGGGAAAGTAGCATTCAAGGAGGACAGTCAACCAAAAAACACAGAAACAAACACGCAAACAGGCAAACAAGAAGGCAAAAGTAATATTTAATGCAAACGACATCCCAACACAAAAGTGTTGACAATAGGGATACCGCCTTGGAACGGTCAGTGGCATAGTAGGCCACTGGGGGGTTTAAACCGGTTCTAGGGTGCACCAAACCTCACACTAACCCTACTGTCATCCAGTTTAAAACAGGACCTTGTAAATAAAGAAATCCCCGCCATGATATAATCTCTAACCAACAGGTAAGGCAGCATCAATAGGCAATATAAGTAAAACACAAATATGGTCGTGTAAATATAATACGAAAAAAAACAATAGCCTAGAAAGCCACAATGAAGGTATTCAATGACTTGGCAGAAGTCAGAGCAACAAGAGAATAAACCATTAAGGGCACGACAGGTCCACATAATGTATTTGTATAAACTGCCGTTAGTACAAAACACTTAAATAGTGTTACAGGCCAAACATGTATCTTTTTTCCATAGCGAAAGTTTTTCGATTGAGAGCAATAAGTTTATGATTTAAACATATTTTATTGCCATATAATATGCAAATGGGTTGGGCCACAAGTTCTAACAACATTAATTACGGCCCTTCCCAATACAATATATTACAAAAATGTACATGGCTAAGCTAGTAGTCACTTAGCATATACACACATTGTTCAACAATTATCATATGCTTGAATATACCTGAGATCAGTTCCATTAGCTGCTGTCAAATATGGTATAGAGAAAAGAGACATGAAGAAGCAAGGTCGGGATAGCAGAAAGCGAGATTATAGACATTCAGTACAGTGAGTTATAGACATTCAGTACAGTAAGTTTATCGTTGATAAGGAGTTGTTGTAAGCTTGTATATTGTTGAAAAGCCATAAGTACTTACAGATTAAATTTGACGTTTATTGCAAATTGTATCAAGAACGTCTCCTGAATTTTTAATTGACCAAAATTAATTAATCCCAGAGTTGTCAAAAACTTTAGCACAACATCGTTTAATGTGATCTTTAAGAAGTTAAACGTTTAGAGATGTTTGCAGGCACTAGAATTAGAAATAAATTGGGCTTAATCATTTGTAATTTAAGAATCAAGTACATAGTTGGAAGTTGTTTTGATAAACCAAATAAACTATTATTTCGATCCGTTCATCAATTGGACTAAATTGAACAAAAACGTACTTGCAATTATTTTTTAAGTTGAGAATTTTAACCTCGCATTTTCCCAAATACACTGTTGTATTTGTAACCTGCATGACGTGCATACCCTGGAAAAGTCTCCCAATATAAGAACAACAAGCTAATCAGGAATACCAGTGCATGCCCTGGAAAAGTCTCCCAATATAAGAACAACAAGCTGATCAGGAATACAGTGCATGCCCTGGAAAAGTCTCCCAATGTGCCAACAACAATTTGATCCAGAATATCAGTGCATGGCCTGGACAAGTCTACCAATATGCCAACAAAACGGTGATCAGGAATACCAGTGCATGCCCTGGACAAGTATCCCAAAATGCCAAAAACAAGCTAATCAGGAATACCAGTGCATGCCCTGGACAAGTATCCCAATATGGCAACAACAAGATAATCAGGAATGTCAGTGCATGTCCTGGACAAGTATCCCAATATCTCAACAACAAGCTGATCAAAAATGCAAGTGCATGCCCTGGACATGTATCCCAATATACCAACAACAAGCTGATCAGGAATACCAGTGCATGTCCTGGACAAGTATCCCAATATGCCAATAACAACTGATCAAAAATGCCAGTGCATACCCTGGACAAGTAACCCAATATGCCAACAACAAGCTAATCAGGAATGCCAGTGCATGCACTGGACAAGTTTCCCAATATGCCAACAACAAGCTGATCAGGAATGCACTTGCATGACCTTAATAAGTATCCAAATATGCCAATAAACGGATCAGGAATGCCAGTGCATGCCCAGGACAAGTATCCTAATATGCCAACAACAAGCTGATCAGGAATGCACGTGCATACCCTGGACAATTATCCATATGTTCCAACAACAGGCTGATCAGGAATGCACGTGCATGCCCTGGACAAGTATCCCAATATGACAACAACAAGCTGATCTGGAATGCCAGTGCATTGTAGCACTACGGGGTCGTATGCCATGCTTGGTACATTTAATAACAAGGTCCGGACTTCGCGTTCTGATTTCCATAATTTATTGGTACATATAAAACAGTCCGAACAATTACACATTCATAATACGCTATAAACATCCTGTCATATATATATATATATGCATATTCGTTTGGTATAGTGTTTTTTCAGTACTTACATTTGTTAACTACTTCAATAGTCCCTATTATTAAATGTCTTAGGTTCACAAAGTATAATAGTATTTAGAAACTTTTAAATGTCTAAATCCTCTAATTAGTATGTAACGATGACTGCCTTTCTATACTGGCTTTCATAGTATAGTTTAACTTATCCCACACCCTGTCTTAGACTGAGGGGATCCATCTTGTGGATACAAGTATTGAAATTGACTCTCCACTCTTTAACCACCGACTCCAGACTCTCTACTCCCGACTCTGCTAGACTTTCCGTGCGCTCAGTATTATACTAGAAGATTACCCGGTCTACCATTCGGCAGTTAGTCATGCCTCACATATGGACATCGACCTGTGTAGCTACTGGTTAACGCCATGGTGATTACCTCATTGTATGCATACATTACCCACAAGACATTTCGGTGAATGGTCTCCACCTAATATGGCAATACCTCTTAACTCCCAGACTTCATAGGTTTCCAGAAACTTCCAGAGAAACTAAGTTTAGAGCTGATAAACAATAACAGGTGTTCACATGATTAACCACTGAGTAGGCCGACATATTTTGGAAACTCCCATTGCATGATCATTTAAGATGTGGATTAACAGGGGTGTACATTAACTATAAGTGTGTTACATTTATAAACTGTTAGGTTAAGTACAGTGGCGTGGCCGTAGTGTCAGCATGTCCTTGACAAGCATTCCAATATTCCAACAACAAGTTGATCAGGAATGCATGTGCATGCCCTGGACAAGTATCCCAATATGCCAACGACAAACTGATCAGAAATGCCAGTGCATGGACAAGTATCCCAATATGTCAACAACAAGTTGATCAGGAATGCATGTGCATGCCCTGGACAAGTATCCCAATGTGTCAACAACAAGCTGATCAGAAATGCCAGTTCATGCCTTGTACAAGTATCCCAATATGTCAACAACAAGTTGACCAGGTATGCATGTGCATGCCCTGGACAAGTATCCCAATATGTCAACAAAAAGTTGATCTGGAATGCCAGTGCATGTCCTGGACAAGTAACGCAATATGCCAACAACAAGCTGATCAGTAATGCCAGTGCATGCCCTGGACAAGTATCCCAATATGCCAACAACAAGCTGATCATGAATGCCCTGGACAAGTAGCCCAATATGCCAACAACAAGCTGATAGGAAATGCCACTGTATGCCCCGGACAAGTATCCTTTAAATGCCAAAAACAAGCTGATCAGGAATGTACGTGCATGCCCTGGACAAGTCTCCCAATATGACAACAACAAGCTGATCTGGAATGCCAGTGCATGCCCTTGACAAGAATTCCAATATTCCAACAACAAGTTGATCATGAATGCATGTGCATGCCCTGTACATATATCCCAATATGCCAACAACAATATAATCAGGAGTACCAGTGCATGCCCTGGACAAGTATCCCAATATGCCAACACCAAGCTGATCAGGAATGCACGTGCATGCCCAGTACACGTATTCCTAAATGTCAATAACAAGCTGACCAGAAATGCCAGTGCAAGGCCTGGACAAGTATCCGAATATCCAAACAAGCTGATAAGAAATGCCAGTGTATTACCTGGACAAGTATTCCAATATGCCAACAACAAGCTGATCAGGAATGCACGTGCATGCCCAGTACACGTATTCCTAAATGCCAATAACAAGCTGATCAGGAATGCCAGTGCAAGGCCTGGAAAAGTATCCGAATATCCCAACAAGCTGATCAGAAATGCACATGCATGCCCTGGACAAGTATCCCCATATGCCAACAAAAAGCTGTTCAGGAATGCCAGTGCATGCCCTGGACAAGTATCCCAATATGCGAAGAACAAGCTGATCAGGAATGCACGTACATGCCCTGGACAAGTATCCCCATATGCCAACAAAAAGCTGTTCAGGAATGCCAGTGCATGCCCTGGACAAGTATCCCAATAAGGCATCAACATGCTGATCAGGAATGTCAGTGCATGCTCTTGACAAGTATCACAATATGCCAACAACAAGCTGATCAGGAATGCATGTGCATTTTCTGGACAAGGGACATTGGCATAGCAGGTACCAAAATCTAGAATTGTATCCCAATATAACGTGACATTGACCTGAAAGATACTCTAGTAGTTCAATCTAAAATATCTGAAGCGGTTCAAAGCTTCTTGACCAGATTCAAAAGGCAGAACGGACGGACGGACGGATGAATTAAAAAGTATGGATATGCAAACGATAACTTCTTTTCGAAGTACACTTTAAGTGTTAGTGCTGATGTTTGTTAAATGTTACTTTTGATCTATAATAATTGTGACCCTGACCTTTTATCTTGTTATACATTGTACAAATAAATACTGTCAATTTTGCCGAGGTTTCACTCCAAAATATATGTTGACGAAAAGGAATTACATAACACAAGTGATGTTTAAAATAAATGCTTAAAAATATATAAGGTGGATTTCAAAACTGTGCCCAGTCGAGTATTGTGTTTATGAAAAATCAAGCTGAGTATACATCGAACATTGCCACCACAAATGTCTAGAAACATATCAGAACGGATCTTTTAACAACTTTCCTGTATATGCCATCTTGAATTTTGACGCAGGGATTTGACAATCGAAATCATAGGAAAGGATGTAATGAGGACGATGCCTGCTAAGAAAAAATGGAAACACAAATGTCCATAAACATAGATTTTTTTTATTTTATAGTGTTTCTCGTGTCGATTATCCATGATTTGAAGTGTATTTCCAAAATCAACCCCATGAGACGTTAGGAGTTTATAAAGACGCCTGATAATGTTCACAAGGATTTACACAAATTTTGGCCACAAATTTCCGAGAACCATTATACAAATTGTGGTCACAAATGTCCGAGAACCATTGCACAAATTGTGGCCACAAATGTCCGAGAACCATTACACAAATTGTGGCCACAAATGTCCGAGAACCATTACACAAATTGTGACCACAAATGTCCGAGAACCATTACACAAATTGTGACTCGGTTTATTTCAAGGATATACACAAATTGTGACAACAAATGTCCGAGAACAATTACACAAATTGTGACCACAAATGTCCGAGAACCATTACACAAATTGTGACTCAGTTTATATCAAGGATATACACAGATTGTGGCCACAAATGTCCGAGAACCATTACACAAATTGTGGCCACAAATGTCCGAGAACAATTACACAAATTGTGACCACATATGTCCGAGAACCATTACACAAATTGTGGCCACATATGTCCGAGAACCATTACACAAATTGTGACCACAAATGTCCGAGAACCATTACACAAATTGTGACCACAAATGTCCGAGAACCATTACACAAATTGTGGCCACAAATATCCAAGAACCATTACACAAAATGTGACCACAAATGTCCGAGAACCATTACACAATTTGTGGCCACAAATGTCCGAGAGCCATTACACAAATTGTGAACACAAATGTACGACAACCATTGAAAACGTAATTGTTCAAAGTATTTACTGTGGCGATCATCTTTAAATATCAAAATCGAAAATAGTTCGATTTTGTGATCAAATAAATTATATATTATTGAAAAATGGATACCTTAAAATTGATATCACATATATCTGGATACAATTCAAACGTCCGTTATCAACGCATTTCCTGTAGCGACCATCTTGGCTGCTAATGTATTAATCTCAAAACTGAACTAAGGGTTGTTTATTTCATAAAGATGCGTGATAAGTTTAAAACGGAAAAGTGTCCGGAAAGCTTTCAAAACATATTTTTTTCAACGTATTCCTAAGGCACGATCTTTATTTTTAGGAATGTATCTCAAAATTCAAAATCGAACTCACGCGAAGTGTTTTATATATAAATATGCATATTTAATTATGAAATGTTACCTTAAACATTTTAAACATAAATATATAGAAACTTTCGGACGGAAGCACGAATGGACCCCATCGCCATTGTCTTAATACTATTGGCATGTGAGCAACGGGGGACAAAAATGGCATCCTTCGTAAGCAAAGAGAGCAACGATGACCAAGATGAGTAAACATCTAAACCATATCAAATTGAAAGTAGTTCTCAGATTCCTGTTATTGTTTGGCTGAAACTGTATTCTGGACATGCTGGACATGCTATTTATATTTGGAAATGCAGCTCATCAGGCTTGTGACAGTTTTAGATAAATGTCAAAGGTGAAAGTAGAAAGGGTATGCAATTGCCTGGGGTAAAATAATAAAATAATTTTGACCTGGTGTTAGTAAACAGCTGAACAAATTTGTCTTAGAAGATGTTTCATTGTTGATGTTTAATAGCAGATATGTTTATTTGTACGATAAAGTAAGTTTTCCAGAACGAGGTTGAGGTTTTAACAGGTTGTCAATATCCTCACGTTACTATGGAAGGAGCATGGAGAACCATTTAATATTATAACTTATACTAGAGTATATTTACTCTGTTATAACCTGTAATAGCTTGTGACTAGATGTGTAATACTTTTCCAAATAAATTGTACACACATTTATTTGACGAGTGAAATTAATCAATGAAATAAATCAATGAAAGCAGAAGACGTTCTTGTTGGACCCAGAATCTAAATATCGTGTGCTCGATGACCGTCAGGACAATATGTGTTGTGTCCCTGAGCAAGACACTTTGTATGAATTTGCTTATTACTGGTTTTACCCAGGAAGACATAGAGAATGATTAAAATAATTTCAGGCAGTTATCGTTACAATCGATGTAAAATAAATACGTTTAAACTAAGTGATGGAACTGTGTACTTTGGTGATTCTAAGAATGATGGGACATATACTTTTGAACATAATACGTTACTTTAACGAGCAATTTAAAGATGGGTACATAGGCTTATTCTAGAAGAATCTAAAGTTTAAAACAATTTCCAATTCATAAAAATATCATAAAAATGAAAATGCGGTGTTAGCACGGTGTTGACATATTTACCTATTATGTTAATATATTAGTTAAAATATATTCAATAGTGTTCAATGTTTAAGCAGTATGTTGTTTTCTTTGTAAAATCCTGTTCATTCTGCGTTTTAACAATTAGGTTTTCTTGTTTAGGCCACCCTTAAAAATATTTATGATTGCCCTTTTCCGACCTTAATTTCAAGTTTTGGGTAGGTAGGTAGGCAAATATAAAAAAAAAAAAAACACCAAAATTGAACAAAAGAAATGCCATTATTTTAATAAATAAAATGAATTGGTATTCATTTATAAATGAAAATCAATTCCCCCCTTTTAAAAAGAAGAAGGCCAAAATGTCCCTAATTTACCCACCTGATAACCGTGTCCACTGTAAACACTTGCAGCAGCAACAGTTCAAGTGAGTCAGACAAAAAATGTCTGGTAAGTGAAGAGAATATTGTTCAATAAGTTCCCTTATAAGACTATGCAAACTGTGACCCCAAGGGCAGTCAAATTAAACATATGCTTACCATTCAAAATAGGCTTGGTAGAGGACCATTAGCCATACTGGTTCATGTAACATATTAGACCTCTATCTCTTGTACTTTCAGGAAAGAAGATGTGTTAACGAGTCCTTTTTCCTATATAAATCTATGTAAAACTATGACCCCAGGGCGCAGCCAGATTTGACCCCAGAATCACCATTTGAATAAACTTGTTAGAAGATATAAGCTATATAAATGTGAGTCAAATTATCAACCAAACAGTGCTTAAACTAACAAATATTGAGCGCTTTCGGCTTTAATTGCCTTCTTCCGGATACATACATAAAGTTACAAAAACAAACACATAAATTTCGGAAAAAAATGTTTAAAAGCAAAAACATAAACCATTTAATACTATAAACGTGTGCTTTATGCACCCATGCCAGTAATGGTATAAAACAGATGAGAGGTGGTAACAGTGTATATATATGACACAAACATTGCTATACGTCTGGGACCAAGACAAGTTTGTTCAATGTCTTCGGAATTAGTTTATTTTCTATGTGAACAAACTTTAAACGTATAGCAACGTTTGTGTCATACATATACAATGTTACCATTACCACCTTACAACTGTGTTATACCATTAGTGACATGGGTGCATAAGGCGCACGTCTATAGTATTAATTTATTTACGTTTTTGCTTTTAAACATTTTTTTCCGAAATGTATGTGTGTTTTTGTAACTTTATATAAGGCTATTAAAGCCGAAAGCGCTCGATATTTGTTAGTTTAAGCACGGTTTGGATAATTATTAGTCTCCCATTTATCTTTTTAAATACCTACCTTCCCGGAATCCTCGTGATCCAGTGCTTCAGAAAGGGTCTTGAAAGATGTATACTATTCTTTACCGTGTATAAGATTATGCTGTATGTGATATATGAGAGCCTTACGCCTTGTGGGTTCAGAGAAATCTTTATAAGACCTCTATCTATAATATATATAGTTACCCTTGGCCGTCCGTCCGTCCGTCCGTCAGTCCGTCCTTCTGACGTCACACTAACTCCCACTGAACCGTTTAGGATTTTGCAATACAACTTTATGTAATTGTATAGTATGGTTACGTTTATTTAAAGGTGTGAAGAAAAAATTCAACAGTTTAAGAATTTTTTCTAAAATATTATACAGGGAAACTAATTTGTGGCGTTAACTCCTCCTAAGCCGTTTAAACTGTTGAAATGAAATTTAGCACGAATGTATAGTATCGTGCGTTTTTCCTTATGTCCCGCTACATTGTTGATACCTAATTTAGTAAAGAATTATGGCCCGTTGTTTGACTTAGAATTTTTCACTCTATAATAAATTTCTTGTGGCTTTCACTTCAAAAGTTTTCATGGATTATTATTACACTTGACATACAGTTCACACGTGATGATATGATGTGTTCCTGCATCAACGGTTTTGTTTCTACAGTGTGTTTTCCCTTTTACAGAATTGTGGACTTAGATATTTTCACATTAAAAAATTAATAAATATTTTAGAAACTTATTATTTTTGATTATGTTTATTATCATCGGCTTTAAAAAAAAAGAGTGGGTATTTATCCCCTCCAAGTGATAGTTCTAGTTTTAAAATTTGAACAATTACAAAATCCTATATTCAACATATACAGTAAATATTTGCGACCTCACTTGTTTGTGGCGCAAATTGATCCTAAACTCTTCAAAATTTGCAATAGAACTATGCGTATATATATATAATATATATATACATATATATAAATAAATATGTGACGGTAAAGGTCAAAATACGTGGCGTTAACCAGTATTGAAATCATGAATTTCGCGACAGTATATCATTCATTTAACAGTCATCATAACTTGTGTTTAATGTGTCGCAATTAAACACATTTTGTGACCACTACATAAAATACATAGACGCATCGTTGCAAAAGTCACAATTCAGTAAATTAAGCACAATAATAATGGAACACCTAAGAGATGTTAGACACATTTACGTACTTCATTTGACCCATAATTAGCAGGTGTCTGTTCACGTTAGACGTCATTATGTACACTACTTACTTGTCACTCCCAACCTCTATTCGAAGGTCAATATATCTGGCATATTGTATATGGCGGATATTAAATGCCTGTGTATTTTTGCTTTATATTCACAGCCACAACAATAGCTTCTATGGCCGCCAACCTTCAGCAGACAGTAACGGATCCCTTGTTGGCAAACTAGGTAAAGTGTGGCCTTGCCCTAAAGATTACAAGGGATGGGATTGAGAATTATGTTGACAGTGAAAACCACAAATTACAGCAGAACGTAATGGCTGATATTTGTCGAGTAAAGGCCATACCAGCCGGCACAGTTTGCAATAAATGCACCACCCACAACGTACTGCCCTGTACTACCAGAGGTATGTGTCACAAGACGACCAGAGGTGTCTGTAACTACCATGACCCTGGGGACCCAGTAAAGAAACACAAACCCTGCTCTACTGGTATTTGCGATAAAATACATAGCAGAATCATCAACAGTCACAGATACAAGGGTCCCTCCTGGAAGAACACCAAGGCCCTGGATTGGTGTAGTAACCCGTGGGAATGGGCCAAGTGCTACATGGCCGCAGACGGGTACTACTCAGTGCCTTCAGCCAAAGAAACAGATTTTCCTGGACTCATCAGTGTTATAATCAATAACACAGAATTCCAGAAAACCGTAACGGAGAATCTCAGTTTACCTAACAACACATTTTGTGAGGTATGTTAAAATGTAATAAAACTAAATGTTTTCTACGTATCAGTTCTATTGATATACATGCTTGAAGAATACCCATCTTGACGACAAAACACTTGCAAGTGAAGTGTCAATAGTGTTCGTATATGTGTACTTGCAAGAAAAAATAACTTTCTTAAAGACAAACTTCTTCGATGTGTTTTGCAATTTTCATATGCATGAATAACCTGAGTAAAAATATTCGAGACAATTTTCCATGAAATCATAATTATTGACGAATACATGGTTGTATAAAAAAAGAATGAAAATTTCAGTACACTTTAATTTTTCCTTCAACAGGCCCGTACAATAAGGAATGCCATTCTCCATACCTCTTCCTTCCATGTGCTCAAAGCTGACTTGGACGATTACGTTGATACACTGATCAAGCTACTTAGTGATTCCAAATATCTGGCTTCAGATACAAATGCTCAAGATGCTATTGCTAAGTTGAATCAGGTAAGATTTTTGAAAACGATGTGCCCTTGGAAAATACTATTTCCTTAGACTCGCTTGTCGACAGCGGACGAAAACCTGCCAGTCCTGTGTATCGAAGACTACCATAGTACCTAAATTTATCGTTCTCCTCTCTTTCGGTCGCCCTAACTAACCTTAGATAACTTGTTGATGAACCGATACACTTTAGGTATGATAGAAGCAGGGCTTTTATCTCGATTTGTACGATTTGATTTTTTCTTGTTTTATATGCCTCAGCCATTCGAAGAAGGTGGAAGGGCATATATTTCCCCTCTGTCCGTGCATGCCCATTCGTGTCAAACATTTGTCCGGACAATAACTTGAGTAATTGTTTTTCGTTATTTTCCAAACTTAGTCAAATTGTATATGGACACAATGTCTCGGCCAAGTTCGATAATCGTCCCCATCGCCTCACGAAATTATTGTTGTCCTGAGTAATTCTTATCCAATTTTCTCTATACTTGGTCGATTTGTACAGAGTCACAATATCCCGGCCAAGTTTATTAATCGGCCGCATGGACTCGTTTTAGAGTTATCCCCCTTGGAATAGTAAAAAATCACAAAATGTTGCCTGGAATCTAAATTAGGTAACTATTATCAAATATCTCCAAACTTGGTCAATTTATATATGGGCAAAATTACTTTGCGAAATTCGCCCAATCCCCTCAGTAATTTCAGAGTTCTGCACCTTGGAATATTAAAAAATTACGAATTAGTAATATGTGAAGCAATAACAGGTGCATCCGTGTACTAAGGAGACAGTTCTAGTTTCCGTATAAATCTTTAACACAAACATTAAGGGCTATCTGGTTGATACGTTGCATACTTCATTTGTTGACATAAACATTGGACAATTTTGAAATGTTGAAGTTTTTATCGTTTTATTTGTATTGATCAACAGGATACCCTACCACATGATTATGATGGGATATATAAACGTTTCCTGGAAAAACGTCATGTTATGTTGTTACTTATATTTTGGGAGATTGTAATTGAATTTAATTTGATTTTGTTAACCTCTTAAAAATAAGAATACAATTAAGGTTACATCTTCAATATGTATCCTTCAGTGACATTTTCAGGATGTATTTCTCGAGGCCAGGGTGGCCAGGTGGATATCATGTTATAATCTAAGTTCACGGGTTTGAGCCTAACTGGATTAAGACATTAACCTTAGCCTCCTTTGTCGATCCATGTAATGGAGTATATCTCCGTGCATGTTAAAGAACCATAGGATGTAATTGATATTAATGCTCGGCATGGCGAGCTGTTAAAATTAGAGAATCAAAACGTCGTCTTAGATCAACATTTGTATAATTAAATGGTTTCTTTTATTTTCAGATAAAGACTGGTTTTCTGAATGTGACCACTCAAGACGAAGCACAGCTGCGTAAGGAAGCATTTCAGGCAATCAGTGAGGCAAAGCAAGAAGCTATTAATGAAATAGAGCAAGACATACGTGAGAAAGTTCAACACATTGATGTAAAGAGACAAGAGTCAATCAATGCAATACAAGGTGAGGGAGGTAAACAAGCAGCACACATGGATCAAAAGAAACACGAAGTCGAGCAAGTCATACAAGAGAAAGTTCAACACATTGATGTAAAGACGCAAGAAGCAATCAACGCAATACAAGGTAAGGGAGATAAACAAGCAGCACACATTGATACAAAGAAGCACGAAGTCGAGCAATTCATACAAGAGAAAGTTCAACACATTGATGTAAAGACGCAAGAGTCAATCAACGCAATACAAGGTGAGAGAGATAAACAAGCAGCACACATTGATAACAAGAAACACGAAGTCGAGCAAGTCATACAAGAGAAAGTTCAACACATCGATGTAAAGACACAAGATGCAATAAACACCATACAATATGAGGGAGAAAAGCACGCTGGACAAATTCGTAAAACGACACAAGAGGCAATCAAAGAACTACAAGAGGAGGGAAGTAAACAGGCATGTCACATTGATTTAAAGACACATGATGCAATCAAAACAATACAAGATGAGGGCGAAAAGCAAACAGGCCACTTTGAGGAAAAGGCACAGGAGAAAATAAAAGAGATAGAAGCAGTACAGGCAGTGAGGAAGATAGAAAAAGCCAAATCAAAGAAGAACTACATGGAAGAGAAGAAAGGTAAATATGCATCTCTCTATGCTCTAACACACAATCTTATAATTTACAATGAGGCACTCTTACCACAGAGTTATCGAGACTTCTTGATAAAATAAGAAAACAAAAAATCAAACACACCGCGAGAATTATCATCATACACTTCTCAAAACTGCTAACTACACCGCTCACGTTTTGGGTTATATATATCGATGGGTTGAATGTTTTTCAATAAAATAAAAAGGAAATACCAATTCAATCATTTTTACATCATTTCATTTTATTTTTTTCATGGGCAATGCTAGAACTAAACCACAATAAGCAATTACAAACGACCCATGTAAACACTAAAGTCACACTTTTATGAACAAGAAATGAAAAGTGTGACTTTAGTGTTTACATGGGTCGTTTGTAATTGCTTATTGTGGTTTAGTTCTAGCATTGCCCATGAAAAAAATAAAATGAAATGATGTAAAAATGATTGAATTGGTATTTCCTTTTTATTTTATTGAAAAACATTCAACCCATCGATATATATAACCCAAAACGTAGCGGTGTAGTTAGCAGTTTTGAGAAGTGTACATGTCCATTATCGTCAGGCACTCTAACCACAGTGCTTAGTGCGACTTATTGATAACAAGTAAATAAAATACAAGTTAAACACACCGCAAGATGTATTAGTATAATGTCCATCAGTAGTATAATGTCCATCATTAGTATCAGTATATAGTCCATCATCTCAGCATATATGCCATCATCGGTGATCAGTATAAAGTCTATCATCAGTATCTGTATATAGTCTACCATTAGTATCAGTATATAGTCCAGCATTAGTATCAGTGCCCATTATCATTATCAGTACAAAGTCCATAATCAGTATCGTATATAGTCCATAATTAGTATCAGTATATAGTCCAGCATCAGTATACAGTCCATAATCTGTATCAGTATATAGTCCATCATCAGTATCACTATACAGTCCATAATCAGTATCAGTGCATCGGCCATCATCAGTATCAGTATATAGTCCATCATCAGTATCAGTATATAGTCCAGTATCAGTATCAGTATACAGTCAATAATCAGTATCAGTATATAGTCCATCATCAGTATCAGTATACAGTCCATAATCAGTATCAGTATACATTCCGTAATCAGTATCGTATATAGTCCATAATCAGTATCAGTATATAGTCTAGCATCAGTATCAGTATAAGTCCATAATCAGTATCAGTATATAATCCATCATCAGTATCAGTATACAGTCCATAATCAGTATCAGTGCATCGCCCATCATCACATCAGTATATAGTCCATGATCAGTATCGTATATAGTCCATAATAAGTACCAGTATATAGTCCAGCATCAGTATCAGTATACAGTCCATAATCCGTATCAGTGCATCACCCATCATCAGTATCAGTATATAGTCCATCATCAGTATCAGTATATAGTCCAGTATCAGTATCAGTTTACAGTCAATAATCAGTATCAGTGTATAGTCCAGAAAAAGTATCAGTATTTATCACATAACTTACGGTGTGGTAGTGTAATAACACCATTCTGTATTTTCAATATACCACTAGTGGTATAACTATGCAAATGAGGGCTGATTCATCGTTCGGGCTTTTCCGTTCATCTCGAAGTGCATCGGAATTGCTTGTCTATTTCCGTAGCCTTTTAAAATGCCGTATGACGGAAATCAACGAGTTATTTTTGTTGTTCGGTGGCTTACGGAAAATTCAGAATCAACATACGACGTCATCATAAAACATTACGACGTCATCAAACGGCAACGTTTTGTATAGGACGATATGTACAATGGAGCTACGGTAAACATGGTTTTAGAGGGCTTTTTTTGAAGTTATGTGATCAATAGAATCTAACATTCGTGCTAATTCATTATTGAATTTATTAGACTAGTTAGCAATATGATATAATGCTCGGAAACAGCCTCGCATTATATCAATTTTGCCAATTCGTTCAATTAATTTCAATACTGACTGAGCACTCATGTAAGATCCTCTATATAGTCCAGCATCTGTATCAGTATGTAGTACATAATCAGTATCAGTATATAGTCCATCATCAGTATCAGTATACAGTCCATCATCAATATCAGTATAAGGTCCATCATCAGTATCAGTATATAGTCCATCATCAGTATCAGAGTCCGTCATCAGTATCAGTATACAGTCCATCATCAGTATCAGTATACAGTCCATCATCAGTATCAGCGTATAGTCCATCATCAGCATCAATATACAGTCCGTCATCAGTATCAGTATATAGTCAATCAACAGTATCAGTATACAGTCCATCATCAGTATCAGTATGCAGTCAGGTTCATCATCAATATCACTATACAGTCCGCCATCAGTATCAGTGTATAGTCTATCATCAGTATCAGCGTATAGTTCATCATTAGTATCAGAATACAGTCCATCATCAGTATCAGTATACAGTCCGTCATCAGTATCAGTATACAGTCCATCAGTATCAGCGTATAATCTACCATCAGGATCAGCGTATAGTCCGTCATCAGTATCTGTATACAGTCCATCATCAGTATCATCGTATAGTCCGTCATTAGTATCAGTATACAGTCCATCACCAGTATCAGCGTCCATCATCAGTATCAGTATACAGTCCGTCATCAGTATCAGAATACAGTCCATCATCCGTATCAGCGTATAGTCCATCATCAGCATCAATATACAGTCCGTCATCAGTATCAGTATATAGTCAATCAACAGTATCAGTATACAGTCCATCATCAGTATCAGTATGCAGTCAGGTTCATCATCAATATCAGTATACAGTCCGTCATCAGTATCAGTGTATAGTCTATCATCAGTATCAGCGTATATTTCATCATTAGTATCAGTATACAGTCCATCATCAGTATCAGTATATAGTCCGTCATCAGTATCAGTATACAGTCCATCAGTATCAGCGTATAATCTACCATCAGGATCAGCGTATAGTGCGTCATCAGTATCTGTATACAGTCCATCATCAGTATCATCGTATAGTCCGTCATTAGTATCAGTATACAGTCCATCATCAGTATCAGCGTATAGTCCGTCATCAGTATTTATACAGTCCATCATCAGTATCAGCGTATAGTCCGTCATCAATATCAGTATATAGTCCATAATCAGTATCAGCATATAGTCCGTCATCAGTATCTGTGTATAGTACATCATTAGCATCAGCGGCGTATAGTCCGTCATTAATATCTGTGTATAGTACATCACCAGTATCAGTATATAGTCCATCATCAGTATCAGTATATAGCACCCTGGCAGTATCAGTATACAGTCTATAATCAGTATCAACGTATAGTCCATCCTCAGTATCAGTATATAGTCCATCCCCAGTATCAGTATATAGTCCGTCGTCAGTATTAGTATATAGTACACCATCAGTATCTCATGATAGTCCATCATCAGTAAATGTGGATAGTCCATCATCAGTATCAGAATACAGTCCACCATCAGTATCAGCGTATAGTCCGTCAACAGTATCTGTGATTAGTCCACCATCATTATCTGTGGATAGTCCACCATCAGTATCAGTACACAGTCCACCATCAGTATCAGTTTATAGTCCACTACCAGTATATTTGGATAGTCCATCATCAGTATATGTGGATAGTCCATCATCCGTATCAGTATACAGTCCACCATCAGTATCAGTATATAGTCCACTACCAGTATCTGTGGATAGTCCACCATCAGTATATGCGGATAGTACATCAGCAGTATCAGTATACAGACCGTCATCAGTATCAGCATACAGTCCGTCATCAATATCAGTATACTGTCCTTCATCAGTTTCAGCGTATAGTCCTTCATCAGTATCAGCGTATAGTCCATCATCAGTATCAGTATACAGTCCGTCATCAGTATCAGTATAGTCCATCATTAGTATCTGTATATAGTCCATCATCAGTATCAGCGTATAGTCCGTCATTAGTATCTGTATAGCGATATATGCATCAGAAGCATCAGCGTATAGTCCATCATCAGTATAAGTATACAGTCCATCATCAGTATCAGTGTATGGTCCATCATCAGAATCAGTATACAGTCCGTCATCAGTCTCAGCGTATAGTCCATCATCAGTATCAGTATACAGTCCATCATCAGTATCAGCGTATAGTCCGTCATTAGTATCTGTATAGTGTATAGTTAACAGACTGTGAATCATGTAGCCGAAAATAAACATGAATTACAACTTCAATTCCTAGGGAACCCGTCTAAAAAACTTAAATGGTATAAACACATATTTTTCAATGTTCAATTATTTTTTTTTTAAACCGTTTTATTGCCTCAAATTACGTTTTCGTAGAGCAGTCTACTAAAGTGTAGAATGCGGCAATATTTCCGGGATCTTCACGTCCGGGATTTTTTACAAAGCAAAATGAAACCGTAAGTGAAACTGAATGAAACCGCAAGTATTGGAATGGAATAAGTGCAAATCTGTATTTTAATGGAATAATACGTTTTTATGGAACAATACCCATTTATAATGCGGTATTCTCGTAAATACCGCCGTGTTATACACTATTTGATGGGTTTATGGTTTTCATAATTGCGCATGTAATGGTAAGGTATCAATGAATAGTTTCTTTGAGTTTTTTACTTTGATAACTCAATCTTATAATTACACGTGGTAGCAGTGAGACGTTTATCTCTGTTTAATGCACACGCTAACGCACACGCATCCCTTACATATGAACACCTGTATTTCTGTGCTGATGTGTACTTCTAGCACGTCGTGCTCCAAAGTTGAATTGTAATCAGTATGTAAGGTAAATGAAGGTATTTGAACAGAGAGAAGCGAGGTCGCCCACCTTGATTCAAAATGTTTGGTAGGAACAACTGATGGTTAAACTCGGGAAGAATGTGTCTGGTAAGAATAAAAACGGTCGTGGCGTACTTACGTCAACATTATTTTTTTTAAATATTGTTTTAACACCCTTGACTTGATATGTTATTATGTTAAACTTCGTTTCCAGTCCCTACCCAGATATATGCTATTTCCTCTCGGCAGCTATTTTACGCTTGCGTAAAACTTTGCTTGTGTTATATCTGATATATGTAAACATATAAAATATATTATCACGAATATGTAAACGATTGGGAAGAAATAAGATAACTCGACACCAAATAAATGAGAGAGAGAGAGAGAGAGAGAGAGAGTGAGAGGGAGAGAGGGGAGGGAGGGAGGGAGGGAGCGAGGGAGGGAGGGAGAAAGCGAAGGAGGGAGAGAGAGAGAGAGAGAGAGAGAGAGAGAGAGAGAGAGAGAGAGAGAGAGAGAGAGAGAGAGAGAGAGAGAGAGAGAGAGAGAGAGAGACTGATTTTGGACTTCTTTGAATGCGTGTTTATAGTGTCTACTTGTATTAGATATAGTGCTGTCACACTGGAATACCACGCCGTACAAACCAGTCACATTTTGCTGACAGTGGTCTAACTAGACGTAACATTACCCACTATAAGCTTGTCAGGCTAGAGTTTCAAGTGACTACTACCATTTCATTTTTTTAAATCCTAAGTATGATGCTTTCGGGAATTGAACCCTCGACCTCCCGAATGCCAAGGTCACAAATCACTGCGCTTCGGTTATACAAAAATCGTGTTTTCGTGTAGTTCTAAGGATTATAGTCCCTCTACCTTTTGAGCCCCGAGAAGAATCCCACATTTTCTCGGCACATAAACATAATAACAATAATATATTTGTGCTCGGCATTATGTGTGGACATTAAAACAAAACCACATTTATGCCAACTTCCAAAATGTGTGTTTTTGAAAGTAATCTCTTATTCTATATTTAAAATGCGATTAACTCTACACAACCTTCATAAAAATTAGCATACACAACCGTTTTCATTTGATATTTGACAGATGTTATAAAACATTTACATCTTTCACACCATCGTTAGTGTGATTCCAAGCTAGGCCATTCCTCACCCCAGAGTTCCACCCCAGTTGTACACGAGCTATTGTACACATCTTGACACGAGATTTCATCATTTATGACAGGTGTTCTAAAAACATCCGCTCACCTATGGATAACGCCATCTCCTATGGTGCTGCCTATTTGTGCCCTTTCTCGTCCAAAACTACAATCCCAAGAGTACCTTAAAATTTGACACGAAATGTATTGTATCAGGGAGTAAACTTACTTCCTGATTGTACCCGTCTTGAAAAGACATTTCAGGATTTATGACAGTTGTAAGCATCTACTTAATCACCGTCAATGGGATGCATATTTGGCCCTCACATTTAAATACAATATCATAATTTATTTGCTAATGCTTGAAAAACAGGACCAACGTTTTTCAACAGTGTAATTAATGTACGCAGCCAACATGTTAACCTGAGTCTAAAGAGCTATAGTTTGGAAATTAAAAAAACAGTTGACGCTTGATAGTTGGTTGGTTGAAATATGTTCTACATCATTTTTAGCACATGTTAGGCTATATATGAGGGTCGATATTGTAGTTGTGGATGCAGACCATTCACCTTTTCCTGGGCAGAACCAGTATTCTTTACCTCCAGAATAATCTGTAAGAATCGATAGTTGATGGATTCTGTGGCGAAGTCCAGTATAATTCTTACTTAATACTTCATTAAAATAACACAATTCATAATTTTGATAAAGCATTATTAAAATCGACTGACCAATCAGTGAGCAGAAATTTTACAAACCTCTAAATTCTGGTAAGTAATAATCTCGACTTAATACTTTATTACAATAACACACTTAATTCATAATTTTGATAAAGCATTTTCAAAATAGACTGACCAATCAGTGAGCAGAAATTTGACAAACCTCTAAATTCTGGTAGGTAATAATCTCGATTTTATCCTAGGTGTTCAAGCAAGTTTACTGTTAGGATTTTGGTGTTTACAGTGTGATTATTTTGAAACCCTACACATTACATACACATGTATGCAAAATGATTCAATATACGTATCTTTCAAAATCGAATCTTTAAAATTATCATCTTTTTTCTTTGCCAAACACAAATGTTTTCACTTAGTGAAAATAAGGTAAAATCTCAACATGTTGGCAATGGAAAATTATGAATTCATAATACATGTATCGGGACTTCCCCCACCCCATCCCTCTACCAACCATCCACCCATAGCACCCCCACCCTCACTCACAGAAAAACTTCTAATGTACTCAGGAACTGTAAACATAAGAGACATAAGATACACGCACGCACGCAGGCAGGCACGCACGCACACATTGTTTACGTTGACATTTAATTGATGCGTTAACTATATCAGTGTACGAAATCATTCGTTAACTTCTCTCAAAGTCAGGGGCGGTACCAAATTGATGGGAGGAGCTAACGCTACGCGATTTACCGGAACGGACCGAAAAAGAGATACGAATTATCAAAACGAGTTTGTTTTGATGATTTAACAAATAATGCTCGCAAATATATTTTATTTGTTAGTCTTAATTAATAGCGTATTCCTTTTTTGAGTAAGCGTCTCCGTTGACAAATAATCGTGATTTTACAAAAAAAATATCTCGATGACACTGTACACTCCATGTTTGTGTTTTCCATTTACACAATGCACGAGTCTTTCAAGTGACACATCGAGTTATCTGTATTTGATGCTATCAGGCGGTTTATACGGCAATAACGTGTATATATCCGCATAATATTCCATCATAATACATTTGTTGGATCAGATCAAGTGTGTTTTAATTTGTTTCTGATAGAATTTAACCTCAACAGCAAATGTTAAATCCAAAATACTTATTTTGTCTGGTTTGGTTTGTAGATGTTAACATTTATCAAAGCGAGTGCTTGTTGAAGTTAAACGCTAGTTTTTCGATGTAGAGGCGCTGGTTTGTTTTAGCTTAGCGCCTTTTCTTATATGGTAAGTTTAGCTCACCTATTCGTTATTATCAAAGTCACGGTCGGTAAAACGTAACCTTTCATTCATTTTATAACATCTTAAGGTTCCTCTCAACTGCCCAAAATGAAAAAAAAAGTAAATTTAGTTTTATATGTGATTTTGTTGGAGTTTGTGCATGTTTTTCATATCGTTTTAAGCGTCTTCGAAGCAAGATTTTGAAAATAACAATGTTTGTGCACATGACATTATGAAATTTATACACATATGATTTTAATTTGTATATTGCTTTGAGAGCTTGTCCCGCTAGTGCCTCGTGGGTTTCTCTGAAAGACCCACCAGTTGTAAAAACTATCCCTAAATACGTAAATTTGTTGACAATGTCAAGTTGTGAGCCGTTATAGATAACATGTATATTTCTTCTGTTTCTGCCGCCTTTTTTAAACATCATAACTTTTGTTTTATTCTCATTTAATGTAAGTTTCCATTTACTACAATAATCATGCAAAATATTTAAACCATCCTGTAAACCGCTCTCGTTTTCTGAAAAGATAACATGTCATCAGCGTAAAGAAGTAAACATAACTTTAACATACCCATATCAATTCCCGTATATACTTTTAAAATAAAAGTTTCTTCAACGTCATTCAGATACATGGAAAACAAAAATGGTGACAGACATTCACCCTGAGCGACTCCAAGAAAACATGTAAATGCTTCGTTCAACTGATTCTCATATTTAACACGTGATTTTACAATTTGTTACGTAGATTTAATAACTTCTAAGAGTTTTCCCCTTACCCCAGTCATTATGAGTTTATACCTTAATATATCTCTTACAATAAAATCAAAGGCTTTGATAAAATCAATAAAGGCGACTTATACTTTTTTGTTATCATTCAACAAATGGGATATTACACCGTGTACAATAAATATATTGTTAATAGTTCCCATTTGTTTTCTAAAACCAGCTTGTGCTTCTATATAAACTTGATATTTATCCGCCAAATCGTTTAATCTATTGTTTAAAATCCTTGTAAAAAGTTTTCCCAAAGTACTAAGTAAAGTTATGCCTCTATAACTTTCCGGTTTATTAACATCCCCCTTTTTGTGCAATGGTATGACATAAACTTCTGACCATTTTTCTGAGAAATAGCCTATGTCTAAGATTTTGTTGAACACGTTACTTAAATAACCAATTAAATATTTGATCCCATACTTAAAAAAATAGTTAATGACAAGATCTGGCCCTCCTGAACGGTTTAAACACAATTCCCTGCATGCTTTGCTTATTTCACCGTGTGTTATTTTGTGATCTAATTCTTCAAACATGATTTGTATTTCACCATTAAGATATCTTTCATTAAAAAATATAACATCTTCATCTGGTTGAAAAAAAGCCGATTCTGGATTATTTACTGACTTGAACTATTCTGAAAAATGAGACGCCTTTAGCGACTTTGATTTATTTGGTGTTGACAAACCTTTAAACATGTTTTTGTTTCTAATAATATTTTTATATTCAGTTCGATCTTTCGTTAAACTGTGTCTGTTTTCATCGGTTTTGTTAATTCTAAAAAAGTTTAGTTTTTCATAAAATTCGCACTGCTTTTCTTTACATTTCGAATCATACCATGGTTAAGTATTCCGATCGGAATTGCAATTTCTATCGTTAATTTTCTTTTTAAATAAATGACCGCACGTATCATCGAACATTTTATAAAAACTATTTATGTTATTATCAATTTCGTTTTCGGAAGAAACGGTGTTTAGATTGTCTTTAATACTATTAAGATTATTTTTAAAAAGGTTCGTGCAAAGCATTTCTTTGAATAAACACGATTTATCGTTATTCCATTTATAGGAGTATTCAACGTATTCTAGATCGCATTGACTCTCACAATTAACATGTGTTGGCTTACCAAATAAAAACAAAATAGAACAGTGTCTGATAAAACATTTGGTTCATCAACTACAAATGAAGTAAACAATGTCATTAAATAGTCCGGCATAAAACATAATCAACTACACTGATCCCGTTATGTATAATACATGTAAACTTCCCTAATCCTTTATCATTCCCTAATCGTCCATTCATAATTCGCATACCTGATGATTTGCAAAAATATAATAAATAATTTCCATTTTCGTTTGTGTTTTGTCCTCAGAATCTCTTTGTAATGAAACGTCCCCTACATAATCTTCAAATTAAATAAATATTCATTCTCTATATAATCAAAACGTGTCCCCACTCTCGAATTCATATCCCCTGTAATTAAAAAATTACATTTATTGTCAAACTTATTTTCAAAATACAACATATCATCGGCAATAATATCAAAAGTATTTTGTTGACAAACACTTCTCTGCTACTTCCACTTGGAATATTATAACATAAACATAATAATAACTGTTCATTTAAATCGAATAGTTTTCCATCCAGTTTAAGCATATAATACAATCATCTACAGTTTTTAATAATAAATCAGCCGTTACCAAATTATTATGTATATTGATATTGTATAGTCTCTTGTTATTCTAAAAAGAATGGCACAGTTGTATTTTATGAATTGTTGATAATTTTAGATAATAGTGTCCGGTGATGAGATTTAAATAAACTATTAAACCTATATTATTTCAAATATTAGATTTATTATTTGTTAGACATCAAAACTATAGGTGTAAGACAAAAATCTGCTTTTAAGGGATTTATATACATGTACATATACATCCTTTAATAGCAGATTTTATTAACGTTCTCTAAATATATGTTTTAATTGTCGATCAAATAAAGTGTTCGTCATGATAAATTTCTAAATAGAATAATTATCTTGTAATTAATCATGCTTGATTGGATAGTTGCGGGTAGAATGCGCCGTTCTTGTGAAAACATTTGTCGAGGAGGTAAGAGAGATACAGTTTTTGTTTATGCTCGCCCTATGGCACTAGGCCTTTCGGGGAGGCGGGGAAAAGAAGGCACTTTTATTACCATGATATCCGCTCTGGCGGCAATACTGAAATGATCAATTAAAAAGTAATACAAGTGATGTTTAGATGGGGTTACACAATGCATTTGGCCACTTCCCTTTATTTTTTATTAATTCAACTTGTAGATGTGTTTTGTAAATGTTCATGAATACATTAGACCGTTTACAACACAGACATATAGGTACAGACATATAGGTCTGTGTTTACAAGTACAAATAGTCAAATACGAAGAAACAAAAAGTGCATGTGATTTTTAGGAATAGTTGGAAACTGGAATTTATGATCGATCTGTATGTACACTTTTAATTAAGTGGTAAGACACTTACCTTATTCTCACACTTTTCAACATCTGCACATAATCTTCGAAACAGGGTGATGCAGTATCCATAGATAGAGATAGAACACTACTCAAATAAGAAATTAAAATAAAAGTATACGAAAAAATCGTATGTCTACTTGAATAATCTATACATTTGTGATGCAACAAAATGATATTTTTCCAACAACAAATAAGTAACATACTGAACACGTTTGTTTTATTTAAACGAATGCCTATATTCATTGTACACAAACACACTTGTTTAATCAAACAAATACCAATACGATGTCTTTACAAAAATAGGTCATTTCTCATCTAATATAGTATTCATCGACATACCATTGGATTATATGTCCTCCCTACCATGTGGATAATTTTCGGTAGAAAGAAACGATTTTTATGAATTATAGATACTATTTCAGCAAACCGTGTAAACACATACACGGCCCGTCGTAAAGAAAAAATTCATTCATAGTGAGTCGTTAAAAAGCTTATTTCTCATTTATCATAGCATATTTCGAAATACGGTTTGAATATAAATGGTCGCAATTTTTTCGATTTGGAGTGAATTTCTTTAGCAAGAAAACGGTTTTCATAACTTATAGATAATTTTTCATTAAATCGTGTGATTACCATGGCTACGTATGAATCCCACAACGCCACGTTAAATTCACACGCGTGGACTATCAGTAGGGCGTGTGTTACCACGCGGCACCGGTCCGTTCCGGTGTTTCATATCCGTTCCGGTCCGTTTCTGTCCCTTAGGGTGAATCGTACCACCGGTGTAATAGCCTGGTTCCCTGGCCTCCCATAATGCTTTGCACAGTATCTACTGTGCAAAGCATTATGGGAGGCCAGGGAACTAGGCTACCCCGTAACTGCAATGTCTCAATCTGTAACACGGAATTTGATTAGACGAACTTTTGACCCTGTTTATTAACAATGCAGGTGCACCCATATATATAGGTGCATATAATATTATATAGGTGCAGCTATATATTTTATGGTTACACCTACAATTGCATGGGTGCACCTACAACTTTACAGTTGCACCCATAAATAGTATAGGTGCACCTACATCTGTAGTTTTGACCCCGATCGTACACCATAAAAGTAAGCAAGGGCAACTGGATATCATTGTAAAGTAAGCAAGAGCAACTGGATAGCATTGTAAATTAAACAAGAGCAACATTATGTCACTGTAAAGTAAGCAAGCACAACTAAATATCATGTTAAGTAGGCAAGAGCAAATGTATATCATTGTAAAGTAAGCAAGAAGAACTAAACATCATTGTAAAGTAAGCAAGAGCAACTAGATATAATTTTAAAGTAAGCAAGCAGAACTAAATATCATTGTAAAGTAAGCAAGAGCAACTGTATATCATTGTAAAGTAAGCAAGCAGAACTAAATATCATTTTAAATTAAACAAGAGCAAATGTATATCATTGTTAAGTAAGCAAGCAGAACTATTTATCATTGTAAAGTAAGCAAGAGTAACTGTATATCATTGTAAAGTAAGCAAGAGCAATTGTATATCATTGTAAAGTAAGCAAGCATAACTTAATATCATTGTAAAGTAAGCAAGAGCATTTTTATATCATCGTAAAGTAAGCAAGCACAACTAAACATCATTGTAAATTGAACAAGAGCAAGCTTATGTCACTGTAAAGTTAGCAAGCACAACTAAATATCATGTTAAGTAGGCAAGAGCAACTGTATATCATTGTAAAGTAAGCAAGTAGAACGAAATATCATTGTAAATTCAACAAGAGCAACCTTATGTCACTGTAAAGTAAGCAAGCACAACTAAATATCATTGTAAATGAAGCAAGAGCAACTGTATATCATTGTAAAGTAAGCAAGCAGAACTAAATATCATTGTAATGTAAGCAAGAGCAACTGTATATCATTGTAAAGTAAGCAAGCAGAACTAAATATCATTGTAAAGTAAGCAAGAGCAACTGTATATCATGGTAAAGTAAGCAAGCACAACTAAACATCATTGTAAATTGAACAAGAGCAATCTTATGTCACTGTAAAGTAAGCAAGCACAACCAAATATCATGTTAAGTAGGCAAGAGCAACTGTATATCATTGTAAAGTAAGCGAGCAGAACTAATTATCATTATAAAGTAAGCAAGAGCAACTTGATATCATTGTAAAGTAAGCCAACAGAACTAAATATCATTGTAAAGTAAGCAAAAGCAACTGTATATCATTGTAAAGTAAGCAAGCACAACTAAACATCATTGTAAATTGAACAAGAGCAACCTTATGTCACTGTTAAGTAAGCAAGCACAACTAAATATCATGTTAAGTAGGCAAGAGCAACTGTATATCATTGTAAAGTAAGCAAGCAGAACTAAATATCATTGTAAAATAAGCAAGAGCAACTGGATATCATTGTAAAGTAAGCAAGCACAACTAAATATCATTGTAAAGTAAGCAAGAGCAATTGAATATCATTGTAAAGTAAGCAAGCAGAACTAAATATCATTGTAAAGTAAGCAAGAGCAACTGTATATCATTGTAAAGTAAGCAAGCAAAACTAAATATCATTGTAATGTAAGCAAGAGCAACTGGATATCATTGTAAAGTAAGCAAGCAGAACTAAATACCATTGTAAAGTAAGCAAAAGCAACTGTATATCATTGTAAAGTAAGCAAGCACAACCAAACATCATTGTAAATTGAACAAGAGCAACCTTATGTCACTGTAAAGTAAGCAAGCACAACCAAATATCATGTTAAGTAGGCAAGAGCAACTGTATATCATTGTAAAGTAAGCGAGCAGAACTAAATATCATTATAAAGTAAGCAAGAGCAACTTGATATCATTGTAAAGTAAGCCAACAGAACTAAATATCATTGTAAAGTAAGCAAAAGCAACTGTATATCATTGTAAAGTAAGCAAGCACAACTAAACATCATTGTAAATTGAACAAGAGCAACCTTATGTCACTGTTAAGTAAGCAAGCACAACTAAATATCATGTTAAGTAGGCAAGAGCAACTGTATATCATTGTAAAGTAAGCAAGCAGAACTAAATATCATTGTAAAATAAGCAAGAGCAACTGGATATCATTGTAAAGTAAGCAAGCACAACTAAATATCATTGTAAAGTAAGCAAGAGCAATTGAATATCATTGTAAAGTAAGCAAGCAGAACTAAATATCATTGTAAAGTAAGCAAGAGCAACTGTATATCATTGTAAAGTAAGCAAGCAAAACTAAATATCATTGTAATGTAAGCAAGAGCAACTGGATATCATTGTAAAGTAAGCAAGCAGAACTAAATACCATTGTAAAGTAAGCAAGAGCAACTGTATATCATTGTAAAGTAAGCAAGCATAACGAAATATCATTGTAAAGTAAGCAAGCAAAACTAAATATCATTGTAAAGTAAGCAAGGGCAACTAGATATCATTGTAAAGTAAGCAAGCAGAACTAAATATCATAGTAATGTAAGCAAGAGCAACTGTATATCATTGTAAAGTAAGCAAGCAGAACGAAATATCATTGTAAAGTAAGAAAGAGCAACTGTATATCATTGTAAAGTAAGCAACCAGAACTAAATACCATTGTAATGTAAGCAAGAGCAACTGTATTTCACTGTAAAGTAAGCAAGCACAACTAAATATCATTGTAAAGTAAGCAAGTAGAACTAAATATCATTGTAAATTCAACAAGAGCAACCTTATGTCACTGTAAGGTAAGCAAGCACAACTAAATATCATTGTAAATGAAGCAAGAGCAACTGTATATCATTGTAAAGTAAGCAAGCAGAACTAAATATCATTGTTAAGTAAGCAAGAGCAACTGTATATCATTGTAAAGTAAGCAAGCAGAAGTAAGCAAGAGCAATTGAATATCATTGTAAAGTAAGCAATCATCACTAAATATCATTGTAAAGTAAGCAAGAGCAACTGTATATCATTGTAAAGTAAGCAAGCAGAACTAAATATCTTTGTAAATTCAACAAGAGCAACCTTATGTCACTGTAAAGTAAGCAAGCAGAACTAAATATCATTGTTAAGTAAGCAAGAGCAACTGTATATCATTGTAAAGTAAGCAAGCATAACTAAATTTCATTGTAAAATAAGCAAGAGCAACTGGATATCATTGTAAAGTAAGCAAGCACAACTAAATATCATTGTAAAGTAAGCAAGAGCAATTGAATATCATTGTAAAGTAAGCAATCAGAACTAAATATCATTGTAAAGTAAGCAAGAGCAACTGTATATCATTGTAAAGTAAGCAAGCAGAACTAAATATCTTTGTAAATTCAACAAGAGCAACCTTATGTCACTGTAAAGTAAGCAAGCACAACTAAATATCATTGTAAATGAAGCAAAAGCAACTGGATATCATTGTAAAGTAAGCAAGCACAACTAAATATCATTGTAAAGTAAGCAAGAGCAATTGAATATCATTGTAAAGTAAGCAAGCAGAACTAAATATCATTGTAAAGTAAGCAAGAGCAACTGTATATCATTGTAAAGTAAGCAAGCAGAACTAAATATCATTGTAATGTAAGCAAGAGCAACTGTATATCATTGTAAAGTAAGCAAGCAGAACTAAATATCATTGTAAAGTAAGCAAGCAGAACTAAATATCATTGTAAAAAAAGAAAGAGCAACTGGATATCATTGTAAAGTAAGCAAGCACAACTAAATATCATTGTAAAGTAAGCAAGAGCAATTGAATATCATTGTAAAGTAAGCAAGCAGAACTAAATATCATTGTAAAGTAAGCAAGAGCAACTGTATATCATTGTAAAGTAAGCAAGCAGAACTAAATATCATTGTAATGTAAGCAAGAGCAACTGTATAACATTGTAAAGTAAGCAAGCAGAACTAAATATCATTGTAAAGTAAGCAATAGAAACTGTATATCATTGTAAAGTAAGCAAGCAGAACTAAATATCATTTAAAAGTAAGCAAGAGCAACTGGATATCATTGTAAAGTAAGCAAGCAGAACTAAATACCATTGTAAAGTAAGCAAGAGCAACTGTATATCATTGTAAGGTAAGCAAGCATAACGAAATATCATTGTAAATTAAACAAGAACAACTGAATATCATTGTAAAGTAAGCAAGCAGAACTAAATATCATTGTAAAGTAAGCAAGGGCAACTAGATATCATTGTAAAGTAAGCAAGCAGAACTAAATATCATAGTAATGTAAGCAAGAGCAACTGGATATCATTGTAAAGTAAGCAAGCACAACTAAATATCATTGTAAAGTAAGCAAGAGCAATTGAATATCATTGTAAAGTAAGCAATCAGAACTAAATATCATTGTAAAGTAAGCAAGAGCAACTGTATATCATTGTAAAGTAAGCAAGCAGAACTAAATTTCTTTGTAAATTCAACAAGAGCAACCTTATGTCACTGTAAAGTAAGCAAGCACAACTAAATATCATTGTAAATGAAGCAAGAGCAACTGTATATCATTGTAAAGTAAGCAAGCAGAACTAAATATCATTGTTAAGTAAGCAAGAGCAACTGTATATCATTGTAAAGTAAGCAAGCAGTACTAAAGAGCATTGTAATGTAAACAAGAGCAACTGTATATCATTGTAAAGTAAGCAAGCACAACTAAATATCATTGTAAATTAAACAAGAGCAAATGTATATCATTGTAAAGTAAGCAAGCAGAACGAAATATCATTGTAAATTAAACAAGAGCGACCTTATGTCACTGTAAAGTAAGCAAGCACAACTAAATATCATTGTAAATGAAGCAAGAGCAACTGTATATCATTGTATAGTAAGCAAGCACAACTAAATATCATTGTAAATTAAGCAAGAGCAACTGTATATTATTGTAAAGTATGTAAGCACAACTAAATATCATGTTAAGTAGGCAAGAGCAACTGTATATCATTGTAAAGTAAGCAAGCAGAACTAAATATCATTGTAAAGTAAGCAAGAGTAACTGTATATCGTTGTAAAGTAAGCAAGCACAACTAAATATCATTGTAAAGTAAGCAAGAGTAACTGTGTATCATTTTAAAGTAAGCAAGCAGAACTAAATATCATTGTAAAGTAAGCAAGAGTAAATGTATATCATTGTAAAGTAAGCAAGCACAACTAAATATCATTGTAAATATAGCAAGAGTAACTGTATATCATTGTAAAGTAAGCAAGCACAACTAAATATCATTGTAATGTAAGCAAGAGTAACTGTATATCATTGTAAAGTAAGCAAGAGTAACTGATATCATTGTAAAGTAAACAAAAGCAACTGTATATCGTTGTAAAGTAAGCAAGCACAACTAAATATCATTGTAAAGTAAGCAAGTAGAACGAAATATCATTGTAAATTCAACAAGAGCAACCTTATGTCACTGTAAAGTAAGCAAGCACAACTAAATATCATTGTAAATGAAGCAAGAGCAACTGTATATCATTGTAAAGTAAGCAAGCAGAACTAAATATCATTGTTAAGTAAGCAAGAGCAACTGTATATCATTGTAAAGTAAGCAAGCAGAACTAAATATCATTGTAAAATAAGCAAGAGCAACTGGATATCATTGTAAAGTAAGCAAGCACAACTAAATATCATTGTAAAGTAAGCAAGAGCAATTGAATATCATTGTAAAGTAAGCAAGCAGAACTAAATATCATTGTAAAGTAAGCAAGAACAACTGTATATCATTGTAAAGTAAGCAAGCAGAACTAAATATCATTGTAATGTAAGCAAGAGCAACTGTATATCATTGTAAACTAAGCAAGCAGAACTAAATATCATTGTAAAGTAGGCAAGAGCAAATGTATATCATTGTAAAGTAAGCAAGAAGAACTAAATATCATTGTAAAGTAAGCAAGAGCAACTAGATATAATTGTAAAGTAAGCAAGCAGAACTAAATATCATTGTAAAGTAAGCAAGAGCAACTGTATATCATTGTAAAGTAAGCAAGCAGAACGAAATATCATTGTAAATTAAACAAGAGCAAATGGATATCATTGTAAAGTAAGAAGGCAGAACTAAATATCATTTTAAATTAAACAAGAGCAAATGTATATCATTGTTAAGTAAGCAAGCAGAACTAAATATTATTGTAATGTAAGCAAGAGCAACTGTATATCATTGTAAAGTAAGCAAGCAGAACTAAATATCATTGTAAAGTAAGCAAGAGCAACTGTATATCATGGTAAAGTAAGGAAGCACAACTAAACATCATTGTAAATTGAACAAGAGCAACCTTATGTCACTGTAAAGTAAGCAAGCACAACCAAATAGCATGTTAAGTAGGCAAGAGCAACTGTATATCATTGTAAAGTAAGCGAGCAGAACTAAATATCAGTGTAAAGTAAGCAAGAGCAACTTGATATCATTGTAAAGTAAGCAAACAGAACTAAATATCATTGTAAAGTAAGCTAGAGCAACTGTATATCATTGTAAAGTAAGCATGCAGAACTAAATATCATTGTAAAGTAAGCAAAAGCAACTGTATATCATTGTAAAGTAAGCAAGCACAACTAAACATCATTGTAAATTGAACAAGAGCAACCTTATGTCACTGTAAAGTAAGCAAGCACAACTAAATATCATGTTAAGTAGGCTAGAGCAATTGAATATCATTGTAAAGTAAGCAAGCAGAACTAAATATCATTGTAAAGTAAGCAAGAGCAACTGTATATCATTGTAGAGTAAGCAAGCAGAACTAAATATCATTGTAATGTAAGCAAGAGCAACTGTATATCATTGTTAAGTAAGCAAGCAGAACTAAATAGCATTGTAAAGTAAGCAAGAGAAACTGTATATCATTGTAAAGTAAGCAAGCAGAACTAAATATCATTGTAAAGTAAGCAAGAGCAACTGTATATCATTGTAAAGTATGCAAGCAGAACGAAATATCATTGTAAAATAAGCAAGAGCAACTGGATATCATTGTAAAGTAAGCAAGCACAACTAAATATCATTGTAAAGTAAGCAAGAGCAATTGAATATCATTGTAAAGTAAGCAAACAGAACTAAATATCATTGTAAAGTAAGCAAGAGCAATTGAATATCATTGTAAAGTAAGCAAGCAGAACTAAATATCATTGTAAAGTAAGCAAGAGCAACTGTATATCATTGTAAAGTAAGCAAGCAGAACTAAATATCATTGTAATGTAAGCAAGAGCAACTGTATATCATTGTAAAGTAGGCAAGCAGAACTAAATATCATTGAAAGTAAGCAAGAGAAACTGTATATCATTGTAAAGTAAGCAAGCAGAACTAAATATCATTTAAAAGTAAGCAAGAGCAACTGGATATCATTGTAAAGTAAGCAAACAGAACTAAATACCATTGTAAAGTAAGCAAGAGCAACTGTATATCATTGTAAAGTAAGCAAGCATAACGAAATATCATTGTAAATTAAACAAGAACAACTGAATATCATTGTAAAGTAAGCAAGCAGAACTAAATATCATTGTAAAGTAAGCAAGAGCAACTAGATATCATTGTAAAGTAAGCAAGCAGAACTAAATATCATAGTAATGTAAGCAAGAGCAACGGTATATCATTGTAAAGTAAGCAAGCAGAACGAAATATCATTGTAAAGTAAGAAAGAGCAACTGTATATCATTGTAAAGTAAGCAACCAGAACTAAATACCATTGTAATGTAAGCAAGAGCAACTGTATTTCACTGTAAAGTAGGCAAGCACAACTAAATATCATTGTAAAGTAAGCAAGTAGAACTAAATATCATTGTAAATTCAACAAGAGCAACCTTATGTCACTGTAAGGTAAGCAAGCACAACTAAATATCATTGTAAATGAAGCAAGAGCAACTGTATATCATTGTAAAGTAAGCAAGCAGAACTAAATATCATTGTAAAATAAGCAAGAGCAACTGGATATCATTGTAAAGTAAGCAAGCACAACTAAATATCATTGTAAAGTAAGCAAGAGCAATTGAATATCATTGTAAAGTAAGCAATCATCACTAAATATCATTGTAAAGTAAGCAAGAGCAACTGTATATCATTGTAAAGTAAGCAAGCAGAACTAAATATCTTTGTAAATTCAACAAGAGCAACCTTATGTCACTGTAAAGTAAGCAAGCACAACTAAATATCATTGTAAATGAAGCAAGAGCAACTGTATATCATTGTAAAGTAAGCAAGCATAACTAAATATCATTGTAAAATAAGCAAGAGCAACTGGATATCATTGTAAAGTAAGCAAGCACAACTAAATATCATTGTAAAGTAAGCAAGAGCAATTGAATATCATTGTAAAGTAAGAATCATCACTAAATATCATTGTAAAGTAAGCAAGAGCAACTGTATATCATTGTAAAGTAAGCAAGCATAACTAAATATCATTGTAAAATAAGCAAGAGCAACTGGATATCATTGTAAAGTAAGCAAGCACAACTAAATATCATTGTAAAGTAAGCAAGAGCAATTGAATATCATTGTAAAGTAAGCAATCATCACTAAATATCATTGTAAAGTAAGCAAGAGCAACTGTATATCATTGTAAAGTAAGCAAGCAGAACTAAATATCTTTGTAAATTCAACAAGAGCAACCTTATGTCACTGTAAAGTAAGCAAGCACAACTAAATATCATTGTTAAGTAAGCAAGAGCAAGTGTATATCATTGTAAAGTAAGCAAGCATAACTAAATATCATTGTAAAATAAGCAAGAGCAACTGGATATCATTGTAAAGTAAGCAAGCACAACTAAATATCATTGTAAAGTAAGCAAGAGCAATTGAATATCATTGTAAAGTAAGCAATCATCACTAAATATCATTGTAAAGTAAGCAAGAGCAACTGTATATCATTGTAAAGTAAGCAAGCAGAACTAAATATCTTTGTAAATTCAACAAGAGCAACCTTATGTCACTGTAAAGTAAGCAAGCACAACTAAATATCATTGTAAATGAAGCAAGAGCAACAGTATATCATTGTAAAGTAAGCAAGCATAACTAAATATCATTGTTAAGTAAGCAAGAGCAACTGTATATCATTGTAAAGTAAGCAAGCAGTACTAAAGAGCATTGTAATGTAAACAAGAGCAACTGTATATCATTGTAAAGTAAGCAAGCACAACTAAATATCATTGTAAATTAAACAAGAGCAAATGTATATCATTGTAAAGTAAGCATGCAGAACGAAATATCATTGTAAATTAAACAAGAGCGACCTTATGTCACTTTAAAGTAAGCAAGCACAACTAAATATCATTGTTAATGAAGCAAGAGCAACTGTATATCATTGTATAGTAAGCAAGCACAACTAAATATCATTGTAAATTAAGCAAGAGCAACTGTATATTATTGTAAAGTATGTAAGCACAACTAAATATCATGTTAAGTAGGCAAGAGCAACTGTATATCATTGTAAAGTAAGCAAGCAGAACTAAATATCATTGTAAAGTAAGCAAGATAAACTGTATATCATTGTAAAGTAAGCAAGCAGAACTAAATATCATTGTAAAGTAAGCAAGAGCAACTGTATATCATTGTAAAGTATGCAAGCAGAACGAAATATCATTGTAAAATAAGCAAGAGCAACTGAATATCATTGTAAAGCAAGCAAGCACAACTAAATATCATTGTAAAGTAAGAAAGAGCAATTGAATATCATTGTAAAGTAAGCAAGCAGAACTAAATATCATTGTAAAGTAAGCAAGAGCAACTGTATATCATTGTAAAGTAAGCAAGCAGTATATAAATATCACATCCCATGGAGGGTGATAGAACATATTGTCAACCCGAGATTGGTAATGTCCACCGAGGCTTTAGCCGAGGTGGACATTACCACATCGAGGGTTGACAATATGTTCTATCACCCTCCATGGGATGTGATATTTATTTTATTATACTAAACATCAAAATTCATTTAAAGAATTTAATTTAATTTAATTTAAATTTAATTTTTTTAGAAGCACGAGATAATGTTTCATGCCTGAAACATTACCATGAAACATTACCAATTGTTGACTGATCGGGAATGGGGAAATTACATAGAGAATTTTGAGTGAGGTATAATAAAACTAAATATCATTGTAATGTAAGCAAGAGCAACTGTATATCATTGTAAAGTAAGCAAGCAGAACTAAATATCATTGTAAAGTAGGCAAGAGCAAATGTATATCATTGTAAAGTAAGCAAGAAGAACTAAATATCATTGTAAAGTAAGCAAGAGCAACTAGATATAATTGTAAAGTAAGCAAGCAGAACTAAATATCATTGTAAAGTAAGCAAGAGCAACTGTATATCATTGTAAAGTAAGCAAGCAGAACGAAATATCATTGTAATTTAAACAAGAGCAAATGGATATCATTGTAAAGTAAGCAAGCAGAACTAAATATCATTTTAAATTAAACAAGAGCAAATGTATATCATTGTTAAGTAAGCAAGCAGAACTAAATATCATTGTAAAGTAAGCAAGAGCAACTGTATATCATTGTAAAGTAAGCAAGAGCATTGTATATCATTGTAAAGTAAGCAAGCATAACTAAATATCATTGTAAAGAAATCAAGAGCAACTGTATATCATTGTAAAGTAAGCAAGCGCAACTAAACATCATTGTAAATTGAACATGAGCAAGCTTATGTCACTGTAAAGTTAGCAAGCACAACTAAATATCATGTTAAGTAGGAAAGAGCAACTGTATATCATTGTAAAGTAAGCAAGTAGAACGAAATATCATTGTAAATTCAACAAGAGCAACCTTATGTCACTGTTAAGTAAGCAAGCACAACTAAATATCATTGTATATGAAGCAAGAGCAACTGCATATCATTGTAAAGTAAGCAAGCAGAACTAAATATTATTGTAATGTAAGCAAGAGCAACTGTATATCATTGTAAAGTAAGCAAGCAGAACTAAATATCATTGTAAAGTAAGCAAGAGCAACTGTATATCATGGTAAAGTAAGCAAGCACAACTAAACATCATTGTAAATTGAACAAGAGCAACCTTATGTCACTGTAAAGTAAGCAAGCACAACCAAATATCATGTTAAGTAGGCAAGAGCAACTGTATATCATTGTAAAGTAAGCGAGCAGAATTAAATATCATTGTAAAGTAAGCTAGAGCAACTGTATATCATTGTAAAGTAAGCATGCAGAACTAAATATCATTGTAAAGTAAGCAAAAGCAACTGTATATCATTGTAAAGTAAGCAAGCACAACTAAACATCATTGTAAATTGAACAAGAGCAACCTTATGTCACTGTAAAGTAAGCAAGCACAACTAAATATCATGTTAAGTAGGCAAGAGCAACTGTATATTATGTAAAGTAAGCAAGCAGAACTAAATATCATTGTAAAATAAGCAAGAGCAACTGGATATCATTGTAAAGTAAGCAAGCACAACTAAATATCATTGTAAAGTAAGCAAGAGCAATTGAATATCATTGTAAAGTAAGCAAGCAGAACTAAATATCATTGTAAAGTAAGCAAGAGCAACTGTATATCATTGTAAAGTAAGCAAGCAGAACTAAATTATCATTGTAATGTAAGCAAGAGCAACTGTATATCATTGTAAAGTAAGCAAGCAGAACTAAATATCATTGTAAAGTAAGCAAGAGAAACTGTATATCATTGTAAAGTAAGCAAGCAGAACTAAATATCATTGTAAAGTAAGCAAGAGCAACTGTATATCATTGTAAAGTATGCAAGCAGAACGAAATATCATTGTAAATTAAACAAGAGCAACCTTATGTCACTGTAAAGTAAGCAAGCACAACTAAATATCATTAAAAATGAAGCAAGAGCAACTTTATATCATTGTAAAGTAAGCAAGCACAACTAAATATCATTGTAAAGTAAGCAAGAGCAACTGTATATCATTGTAAAGTAAGCAAGCAGTACTAAAGAGCATTGTAATGTAAGCAAGAGCAACTGTATATCATTGTAAAGTAAGCAAGCACAACTAAATATCATTGTAAATTAAACAAGAGCAAATGTATATAATTTTAAAGTAAGCAAGCAGAACGAAATATCATTGTAAATTAAACAAGAGCGACCTTATGTCACTGTAAAGTAAGCAAGCACAACTAAATATCATTGTAAATGAAGCAAGAGCAACTGTATATCATTGTATAGTAAGCAAGCACAACTAAATATCATTGTAAATTAAGCAAGAGCAACTGTATATCATTGTAAAGTATGTAAGCACAACTAAATATCATGTTAAGTAGATAAGAGCAACTGTATATCATTGTAAAGTAAGCAAGCAGAACTAAATATCATTGTAAAGTAAGCTTGCGAAATTAAATATCATTGTAAATTAAACAAGAGCAACCTTATTTCATTGTAAAGTAAGCAACCACAATTAAATATCATTGTAATGTAAGCAAGCACAATTAAATATCAGCAAGCACAATTGATATCAGTGTAAAGTAAGGAAGAGCAGCTGGATATCATTGTAAAGTATGCAAGCACAACTAAATATCATTGTAAAGTAAGCAAGATCAACTGTACATCATTGTAAAGTAAGCAAGGAGAACTAAATATCATTGTAAAATAAGAAAGCACAACTAAATATCATTGTAAAGTAAGCAAGCACAACTGTATATCATTGTAAAGTAAGCAAGCACAACTAAATATCATTGTAAAGTAAGCAAGAGTAACTGTATATCATTGTAAAGTAAGCAAGAGCAACATTATGTCACTGTAAAGTAAGAAAGCAACAATTAAATATCATTGTAAATTAAGCAAGAGCAACCGTATATCATTGTAAAGTAAGTAAGCAGAACTAAATATCATTGCAAAGTAAGCAAGAGTAACTGTATATTTTGTAAAGTAAGCAAGAGCAACCTTATGTCACTGTAAAGTAAGCTAGCACAATTAAATATCATTGTAAATTAAACAAGAGCAACCTTATTTCATTGTAAAGTAAGCAACCACAATTAAATATCATTGTAATGTAATAAAGCACAATTAAATATCAGCAAGCACAATTAAATATCATTGTAAAGTAAGGAAGATCAGCTGGATATCATTGTAAAGTATGCAAGCACAACTAAATATCATTGTAAAATAAGCAAGAGCAACTGTATATCATTGTAAAGTAAGCAAGCACAATTAAATATCATTGTAAAGTAAGCAAGAGCAACTGGATATCATTGTAATTTAAGCTAGAGCAACTGGATATAATCATTGTAAAGTAAGCAACCACAATTAAATAGCATTGTAAAGTAAGCAAGGGCAACTGTATATCATTGTAAAGTAAGCTACCACAATTAAATATCATTGTAATGTAAGCAAGCACAATTAAATATCAGCAAGCACAATTAAATAACATTGTAAAGTAAAGAAGAGCAGCTGGATATCACTGTAAAGTAAGCAAGAACAACTGTTTTCTAGCAGCAGTAACATGACGCGACAATATAGCCTGCCCTTTTTCTGAAGGAACCCAACTTGTTTGATACTGGATTCAGATGTAAATGAATTGGCAATGAAATAATTTATATCTCTATGTGCAGTATTTGTTGAGATATTTATTAGTGCGCATGTGTGTCCAATTTGTCTAATAGAGGCTTTGCAAAATCGCTTTTCCCCCCACGGAATTGTTGTTAATCAATTAAATGTCATTGTGCAAGCCCTATGTTGCTAGTGACATTTGGTTGACCACATCCCCAACCCCACCCCACTCCCCAGATAGAAAAAAAAGGTATTAAGAACGCATTTGGAGTTTTTTTCTGAGCAAAATTATGTTCTTAGCTCGGGAATTGTTGCGTAAAGACACCTAAGTCACTGAATCTTAGGTTTTGTTTACACGAAAGCGACTCGCGGATAAAAAAAGAAAAATCGGCCCAACTCCAAACTTTTTTTCAGTAAAAATATATTATGTAAAACACAAACCAGAGTTTCCCCTTCACCTTTATTCACCTTTATTAATTTGGTTTACCAATTGTTTTACATATGAAGTTCAGTAAAAATATATTATGTAAAACACATACCAGAGTTTCCCCTTCATCTTTATTCACCTTTATTAATTTGGTTTACCAATTGTTTTACATATGAAGTTTTAATAGACACGCTGACAGTATACTAAAATCATCTTTAATAAGTAAAAACAAAAAGGAGTGTCAGCAGTCAAAATAACTTTAAACAACATTCACACACAAATCCGACATATATATGGAAGGAAAGATATCCTACCTACCTAGCCATTTGAAACGCTTAAGGTCTGGTTTGGCTTATTGTGTTTTTTTCTGCCACAGGACGTACGGACGTGCGTATAAGCGTACATAGTATCTACGCCACTGACATATTCCAAACGCAATGAGTGTGAATATATATACACTGAACAAAATTGCTAAGTATCAACTTTTGTATCTTAACTAATTTTCTTATTTTAAATATATTTTAGAATAGATATATGATAAGTATTTTGTTTTGACCCATAGTTTGTAAAACATTTATTTTTTGTTTAAATTGTTACATCTTTTGAGAGTTACCCTCCCTTTATATGAAAACATGAATTGTACTGATAAAACACATAACATGAGTCAAAGACCGCTTAAAGATATAAAATTCTTAAAATTGGTAAGAAATAATAGAAAAAAACATAAAAATTTGACCCATTTATCGCAGATTTTCCGTCTATAAAAAAATGAAATATGAATAATCGTAAATAACCTCCCTTTACATTGAATATTGTTTGAAATTCAAGTAACTGTTATTCAGCGTTAACATTAAATATTTCGAAAATTTCTTTTGCAAACGCATTTGTAGTGGTAATGCTAGTAAAACATGATGTCAAAATAATTTTAACTGGCATATTTTAGAATTAGGAACATCGAAAGCTTCACTAATTCGAAGTACTTAATAAAATCCTATATACGCAGTTGTATAAGGGTTATAACTTATTTCTAAGAAAACACATTGACTTTAATCAAGCTCAAAATACACAAAACAATGAGAAGATTATTGACATATTCTTAGGTTGATACTTAGCAATTTGGTTTAGTATATATAGTTTGAATCATTATTCATGATTGCTTGTTTTGAAACTATCATGGTGAAAATACGTCTAAGTATTGCTGTTGGTTGCGTACCAGTGTAACCCGGGTTCGAATCGCCGTCCCGGTGATGTATTAGAGAAGGTTCTGTGTTCCCGGTGTAGTATTAGAGAAGGTTCGGTGTTCCTGGTGTTGTATTAGAGAAGGTTCAGTGTTCCCGGTGTTGCATTAGAGAAGTTTCGGTGTTCCCGGTGTTGTATTAGAAAAGGTTCGGTGTTCCCGGTGTTGTATCAGAGAAGGTTCAGTGTTCCCGGTGTTATATCAGAGAAGGTTCGGTGTTCTCGGTGTTATATAAAAGAAGGTTCGGTGTTCACGGTGTTGTATTAGAGAAGGTTCGGTGTTCACGGTGTCGTATTAGAAAAGGTTGGGTGTTCACGGTGTTGTATTAGAGAAGGTTCGGTGTTCCCGGTGTTGTATTAGAGAAGGTTCGGTGTTCCCGGTGTTGTATTAGAGAAGGTTCGATGTTACTGGTGTTGTATTTGAGAAGGTTCGATGTTCACGGTTTTATATTAGAGAAGGTTCGGTATTCCCGGTGTTGTATTAGAGAAGATTCGGTGTTCGCGGTGTTGTATTAGAGAAGGTTCGGTGTTCACGGTGTTGTATTAGAGAAGGTTCGGTGTTCACGGTGTTGTATTAAAGAAGGTTTGGTGTTCCCGGTGTTGTATTAGAGAAGGTTCGGTGTTCCCGGTGTTGTATTAGAAAAGGTTCGGTGTTCCCGGTGTTGTATTAAAGAAGGTTCGGTGTTCCCGGTGTTGTATTAGAGAAGGTTCGGTGTTCCCGGTGTTGTATGAGAGAAGGTTTGGTGTTCCCGGTGTTGTATTTGAGAAGGTTCGATGTTCACGGTGTTGTATTAGAGAAGGTTCGGTGTTATCTGTGTTATATTAGAGAAGGTTCGGTGTTCCCGGTGTTGTAATAGAGAAGGTTAGGTGTTCCCAGAGTTGTATTTGAGAAGGTTCGATGTTCACGGTGTTGTATTAGAGAGGGTTCGGTGTTCCCGATGTTGTATTAGAGTAGGTTCTGTGTTCCCGGTGTTGTATTAGACAATGTTCGGTGTTCCCGGTGTTGTATTAGAGAAGGTTCGGTAGTCCCGGTGTTGTATTAAGGAAGGTTCGGTGTTCCCGGTGTTGTATTAGAAAAGGTTCGGTGTTCCCAGTCTTGTATCAGAGAAGGTTCACTGTTCCCGGTGTTATATTAAAGAAGGTTCGGCGTTCCCGGTGTTGTATTAGAGAAGGTTCGATGTTCCCGGTGTTGTATTAGAGAAAGTTCGGTGTTCCCGGTGTTGTATTAGAGAATATTCGGTGTTCCCGGTGTTGTATTTGAGAAGGTTCGATGTTCACGGTGTTATATTTGAGAAGGTTCGGTGTTCCCGGTGTTGTATTAGAGAAGATTCGGTGTTCCCGGTGGTGTATTAGAGAAGGTTCGGTGTTCTGGGTGTTGTATTAGAGAAGGTTCGGTGTTCACGTGTTGTATTAAAGAAGGTTCGGTGTTCCCGGTGATGTATTAGAGAAGGTTCGGTGTTCCCGGTGTTGTATTAAAGAAGGTTCGGTGTTCCCGGTGTTGTATTAGAGAAGGTTCGGTGTTCACGGTGTTGTATTAGAGAAGGTTCGGTTTTCCCGGTGATGTATTAGAGAAGGTTCGGTGTTCCCGGTGTTGTATTAAAGAAGGTTCGGTGTTCCCGGTGTTGTATTAGAAAAGGTTGGGTGTTCACGGTGTTGTATTAGAGAAGGTTCGGTGTTCCCGGTGTTGTATTAGAGAAGGTTCGGTGTTCCCGGTGTTGTATTAGAGAAGGTTCGATGTTACTGGTGTTGTATTTGAGAAGGTTCGATGTTCACGGTTTTATATTAGAGAAGGTTCGGTATTCCCGGTGTTGTATTAGAGAAGATTCGGTGTTCGCGGTGTTGTATTAGAGAAGGTTCGGTGTTCACGGTGTTGTATTAGAGAAGGTTCGGTGTTCACGGTGTTGTATTAAAGAAGGTTTGGTGTTCCCGGTGTTGTATTAGAGAAGGTTCGGTGTTCCCGGTGTTGTATTAGAAAAGGTTCGGTGTTCCCGGTGTTGTATTAAAGAAGGTTCGGTGTTCCCGGTGTTGTATTAGAGAAGGTTCGGTGTTCCCGGTGTTGTATGAGAGAAGGTTTGGTGTTCCCGGTGTTGTATTTGAGAAGGTTCGATGTTCACGGTGTTGTATTAGAGAAGGTTCGGTGTTCCCGGTGTCGTATTATAGAAGAGTCGGTGTTCCAGGTGGTGTATTAGAGAAGGTTCGGTGTTCACGGTGTTGTATTAGAGAAGGTTCTGTGTTCACGGTGTTGTATTAGAGAAGGTTCGATGTTCACGGTGTTGTATTAGAGAAGGTTCGGTGATCCCGGTGTTGTATTAGAGAAGATTCGGTGTTCCCGGTGTTGTATTATAGAAGGTTCGGTGTTCACGGTGTTGTATTAGAGAAGGTTCGGTGTTCCCGGTGTGGTAATACAGAAGATTCGGTGTTCCCGGTGTTGTATTATAAAAGTTTCGGTGTTCACGGTGTTGTATTAGAGAAGGTTCGGTGTTATCTGTGTTATATTAGAGAAGGTTCGGTGTTCCCGGTGTTGTAATAGAGAAGGTTAGGTGTTCCCAGAGTTGTATTTGAGAAGGTTCGATGTTCACGGTGTTGTATTAGAAAGGGTTCGGTGTTCCCGATGTTGTATTAGAGTAGGTTCTGTGTTCCCGGTGTTGTATTAGACAATGTTCGGTGTTCCCGGTGTTGTATTAGAGAAGGTTCGGTAGTCCCGGTGTTGTATTAAGGAAGGTTCGGTGTTCCCGGTGTTGTATTAGAAAAGGTTCGGTGTTCCCAGTCTTGTATCAGAGAAGGTTCACTGTTCCCGGTGTTATATTAAAGAAGGTTCGGCGTTCCCGGTGTTGTATTAGAGAAGGTTCGATGTTCCCGGTGTTGTATTAGAGAAAGTTCGGTGTTCCCGGTGTTGTATTAGAGAATATTCGGTGTTCCCGGTGTTGTATTTGAGAAGGTTCGATGTTCACGGTGTTATATTTGAGAAGGTTCGGTGTTCCCGGTGTTGTATTAGAGAAGATTCGGTGTTCCCGGTGGTGTATTAGAGAAGGTTCGGTGTTCTGGGTGTTGTATTAGAGAAGGTTCGGTGTTCACGTGTTGTATTAAAGAAGGTTCGGTGTTCCCGGTGATGTATTAGAGAAGGTTCGGTGTTCCCGGTGTTGTATTAAAGAAGGTTCGGTGTTCCCGGTGTTGTATTAGAGAAGGTTCGGTGTTCACGGTGTTGTATTAGAGAAGGTTCGATGTTCACGGTGTTGTATTAGAGAAGATTCGGTGTTCCCGATGTTGTAATAGAGAAGGTTAGGTGTTCCCGGTGTTGTATTTGAGAAGGTTCGGTGTTCACGGTGTTGTATTAGAGAAGGTTCGGTGTTCCCGATGTTGTAATAGAGAAGGTTAGGTGTTCCCGGTGTTGTATTAGAGAAGGTTCGATGTTCCCGGTGTTGTATTAGAGAAAGTTCGGTGTTCCCGGTGTTGTATTAGACAACATTCGGTGTTCCCGGTGTTGTATTTGAGAAGGTTCGATGTTCACGGTGTTATATTTGAGAAGGTTCGGTGTTCCCGGTGTTGTATTAGAGAAGATTCGGTGTTCCCGGTGGTGTATTAGAGAAGGTTCGGTGTTCACGGTGTTGTATTAGAGAAGGTTCGGTGTTCACGTGTTGTATTAAAGAAGGTTCGGTGTTCCCGGTGTTGTATTAGAGAAGGTTCGGTGTTCCCGGTGTTGTATTAAAGAAGGTTCGGTGTTCCCGGTGTTCTATTAGAGAAGGTTCGGTGTTCACGGTGTTGTATTAGAGAAGGTTTGATGTTCACGGTGTTGTATTAGAGAAGATTCGGTGTTCCCGATGTTGTAATAGAGAAGTTTAGGTGTTCCCGGTGTTGTATTTGAGAAGGTCGGTGTTCACGGTGTTGAATTAGAGAAGGTTCGGTGTTCCCGATGTTGTATTAGAGAAGGTTCTGTGTTCCCGGTGTTGTATTAGACAAGGTTCGGTGTTCCCGGTGTTGTATTAGAGAAGATTCGGTGTTCCCGGTGTTGTATTATAGAAGGTTCGGTGTTCACGGTGTTGTATAAGAGAAGGTTCTGTGTTCCCTGTGTTATATTAGAGAAGGTTCGGTGTTCCCGGTGTTGTAATAGAGATGGTTAGGTGTTCCCGGTTTTGTATTTGAGAAGGTTCGATGTTCACTGTGATGTATTAGAGAGGGTTCGGTGTTCCTGATGTTGTATTTGAGAAGGTTCTGGGTTCCCGGTGTTGTATTAGAGAAGGTTCGGTGTTCCCGGTGTTGTATTAGAGAAGGTTCGGTGTTCCCTGTGTTGTATTAGAGAAGGTTCGGTGTTCCCGGTGTTGTATTAGAGAAGGTTCGGTGTTCCCGGTTCCCGGTGTTGTATTAGAGAAGGCTCGGTGTTCCTGGTGTGTATTATAGAAGATTCGATGTTCATCCACTCGGACACGTCGGTCTCTCCCCGGGTCCTCCGGTTTCCTCCCATTCATTTAGATTTTTATTGACAATCAAGTTTAGCATGCAGACATAAGCACCACAAAATATACATCACATGTGCACAAAAACGAACAACAATTGACGCAAGAAAATGACTCGTTATAAACTGACATATTTTTGTGAAAGGGTTTGTAGTAAGTAAAATGTCAATAGCCAGAAAACGACCTAGAGGGAATTCATTACTCTTGCTACGAACCAATTTGTTTGAAATTAATACAAAACATATAAAAAAATCAATGTATTTTTCAGTAATTTGCATCAAATTGTGTTGTTTTTTTTTTGTTTTTTGGGAGATAAATGGAAATTTCAAAAACAACCAATTTTCCTTTAGTTTTCGAACAAGTTATATCTGATTTTTTTTTTACATCAGATAATCGCTTTAACAATATATAGCATTTTTGCAAAATTTCGATGAATGGCAGCAACAATTATGTACACTGGAAAACGAATGTCTGAAAAACGATGACGAAATGGATAAACATGTATTCATGTATTTTCTACGACGTCATATCTTAAACGCCTTAATGATTATCAAACAAATGAATAATTCAGTTCCACATTCAGAACAGATTAACGTAACTATCCTGCCAACAACAGCCAAATTGTACAACACATGTACAGCCTTTCTAAACCTACTGACAACGAGGTATATCTATTACTTACATATTTCGAGAAAATAAACACCTTTAACCAGCCAGGCCAAACTCCAAAACTGGAGCGTCGAATTAAGGGTTACCAACTCATAATATATTTTAGGCATATGCAATCGCGGGTATTTTAAAAACCCATGAAAAAAACTATACTTTTTATCGGCCCATACACATTATTATATGAATTGAACTCCACGATGGAGTTTTGATAAACACTTTTGTAGTGCAGTTTTTGCCGTTATTTGGCGAGACAGCTACTTTAAAATTAATTTGGTATGAATTGTATATACATGCAGTTTCAACATTTTTTCCAAAAGTATGATTCCACCATTGTTTTTTGTATAACGTGTAGGTCGTCCGAAGTATATTGTGTAGGTCGTCCCAAGTCTACAAATTCGTGAACATTATTTGAGATATTGAAACATATTTGTATGTGCCTGTCCGCGGTAATAAGGACATTATGCACGTTTTCTTAATTTGGTAACAGCAATGTATTTGCCATGGAAACAAAATAACTTTTTTTTGTGTGGATTTGGGTCAAAAAGTAGATGATGCGCTTCTTTTTCTTTTATTTGTTCATAACTATGGTTGCCATGGACACAAAATGGAAAACAATATTTTAATTATGAATCCTGTGTTTATTCGAAAGCTGTTTCGGTCATTGTTTATATGAAATGTTGGTGTGTGGATCTTGGCAATAAAGGGATGAGGCGCATCTTTTGTAATTTGGTCAAAACTGTGGTTGCCATGGCTTAATGTCAAAATCATTATTAAGATTAATAAAGCGAGCTGCTAATTGTAATGCGTGATAAATATACTTCATCATTGCCGTGTGTGCCTTTAAGTTGTACCCATTAACTTTCATGTTGAGGTTTACTTTATTTGCATTTATATATTATAGGGAGATTTGCTATTACAACATGCTACCATTCACAATTGTATCATCTTGTCTGTTTATAAATATGTATGCATGTTACATGTTGTATTCATTTGATGGCCTCAAGGCAGGATCATTTTTGTAATTGAGTTACGACCATTAAATACAGAATTCCTTGTTATTACTATTAGTATTAGTATCCTAGGTTTAGCAAAGTACCTTTTACTATTCAGGTGGGATCTTGGTATGAAATAACTAATATAAACGTTTGATCAGTAGAGTTGATTGGAGTACAAATTTATATTTATTTTTGTATATAACCAGAGCTACAGGCACACCTTATCATGCTATACGAGAGAATATTTACCAAGGTGCCCGAGAACGATCTGCTGCCAGAAGAAGATACTATAGACATAAACTATATTTATGTTAAACCTTGCATGAAAAAACTGAATCTAGAACAAAACAAGCTGAACACAATTCAAGGCGACTCTTTGCAACAATCAAACCGTGATGAGGCAAAATATATACCACTTAATACTTACAACGACATATTCTACAACAGATCACACTCATGCAGAAACATCTATATAAGCGGGGATGCTGGCACGGGAAAGAGCGCCTTTTGTCAAGAAATGATTTCAATATGGTGCATCTCTCGCAAAAGGTATCGCCAAAGTTCGGTGTTTCATAGATTAATGTTAAAGTTTGGGAAATACAGATCAGAAAATGAAGATTCCATGCTGAAAGAAAATGAAGATTCCATGCTGAAATTCGAATATTTATTTTATATTCCTCTAAGAAATGCCACATCTTATTGGAACATAGAAGAAATGATTTCAAATGTGTTGCTGCAAAATAAAAGCCACGTTGAGGTACTGTCCACCATCTTACAAAAAGAAAGCGAAAAGTGTCTCATCATCTTGGATGGCTTAGATGAATGGTTCCCGCCAAAACACTATCAGCCTTCACCACTTGTCACAGAAGGGCTCCCGGTCAGAATGATAAACAATTGCACAATTGTTACAACAACCAGACCATGGAAACTGGAAGTCTTGAGATTGAAATCATCAGAAATGGATCAGCAGATTACAATGTCAGGACTAAATCATGTATCTTCTGATAAACTTATGCAGTTAATGTTTAACATTTTGAATACCAAATACAGGCAAAACAAGAATCCTGAACAGTTTCAAGGGGAGTTGAAGAAGAAGAAAAATTTAACAGAATTCGTGACTGTTCCTGTATTATTAAAGCAGCTGATATGTTTGTGGTACGACAACAAGCCTCTGGGAGAATCCCAGTGTACTACGTACAGTGGAATGATTAATCTACTGTTTGAGCTTGCAGAGCCAAAGCTAGCAACAAATGAGCACATTCGCAAGTTAAAAGAAGCATGGGCTAAGTCTGATATACAGCTACCTAAATGTTTCAATGAAAAAACAGCATGTCAACAGTTCAGACCACTATTGCATTCTTTGGGCCATCTGGCCTTTAAAACACTGTTCAATGTAGACCCAGCGTCTTCACTCGTGTTTAAAAGTTCAGTTGCCGAGATGTATGGATTGTCCTCGACTGATATAGACATTTGTCTCAAAGTGGGAATCTTGACACAGAGTAAAGTAACCCTAAACTGTACATCACGAATGAAGAGCCTGTCATTTGTCCATAAAACGTTCCAGGAATTTCTAGCTGCAATGTTTGTATCACTGAAGTCTGAAGAGTTTGACGCAAACATTAAAGAGATATTTAGCATCTGCAACTCAGTAGAAAAGGTGCTAGAAATGTCAAAAATGTTTGTTTATGTCAGTGGCATGAATCCCGAGGCTGCACAAAGACTATGCAAACACATCCGCGATGTCACCTCCCAGGATCCGCTTTCAGTAGAATACAAACAGAGTGTTTATGAAACATTGCCATGGGGTATTTTCCGAGGAGTCGATCCTGACGAAGCAGCAGAGAAGGCATTAACACGGATACAGGATACCGTTCTTGAATGTGTTAAGGAAAGTTCAGACAATGGCTATGAACATATAAGACCCCAGCTTGAGCATGTTTTTATCGAAGATAAAGTCATGTCCAGGCATCAGGAACGTTTAATTTATTTAAATATGAACATAAGTAGCATACACATTGAAAGTAGTTTGCCCAGGGAAGTTGAGGAACATGTTATGTATGCAGATTGTCTTAAAAAAATGACTATTAAGGAAGTCGATTTTGACAAATTCTCTACTCTGGTGTCCAAGTGCGAGAGTACTTTAACCATAATAGAATTGCTAGGATCTTCGAATAGCGTAATACGTTTGAACTTACTAGAAGTATTTCCTACCATTCTATCCAATGTTGACCACCTGAGTGCCATCAGCCTGAGTCATATCGAGCTGACACACGCACAGATAGAAGGCTTGATGTCATACCTGTCACAGGCCACACTGATGAAGAAGATAGGCCTAGATCATATAGACTGTAGTACCCATGGTGACGACTGTGGTGGTTACCAGTTAGATTTATCCCGCCTGCATCAACTACAACACCTTAGGTTATATTACTTACGTGTGGACCCCTTGAATGTGCACAACACACAGCTACAGTATTGCTATGTCTCGTGGTTATATGGACGTGGTACTGTTGAGTCTGTACTGACGTGTCTCCAGGCGGCTCCAAAACTACAACAACTGTACATAGGTGGGGATATACTAGATGCAGCACTTGTTGTGGCAACTCTGCCTACTCTAGTACATCTACAGGATATTACCATTGTGGAGGTAGAATTTGGTAAACTTGACCTGAAACTATCTCCTGAGATGGTGAACCTGAAACGTGTAACATTGGACTTCGTTACCATGACAAGTGAATCATGTATTGGCTTCATTGCCAGTTTACCATATATACAACACCCGGTACGTGTTGAACTCGAAACGATATACAAAGCATCAATGAAGAAGGTTAGGCACTACATCAACTCATGCTCGAGGTTTAATGTGGTGAGTTCCTATAGGCGGTCCATTGAGTTTTATACAGTTCAAATGTAAACTGCATGTGTCCACACTTCAGATGATGTGGAAATATAGGACTATATACAGTGACATACTTGTTATTGAAAATAGAAATGTGTTATTTTAAAGATAATAGAATACTTCGTTACTTTGGTTAACTTTATCTTTTATACATCATCGTTAATATATACACTCAAGAGATATGAAAACGCAACACGGGAATTTCCGCTATATATTGTATGTACAATATGCTGCTTTTAATCGAATGGCTCATGGCTACGTAAGACCTTTCCTTTTAGAAAAAATACTAAAACAACAAATAATACAGCAAATAGTATTCCTTCAAAGTTTCATTATTGACAGAGTACGCGTTTGGCTCAAGCATGTGAGCAAACTTAGTTTTGTAAACTATTTACGTTAAATACTTCAACATTTATGAAGTTCTTGTTACGAGGTGTAGTGTGAATAAAACGTCTACAACATCAAAGTTGTGTCCTTTCTCTAATTAACTGCAACTTTTTTTTTACAAAACATCTTGGGATTTCTTTGGAATATTATGTGCAATTAAGTGTGCAGTATATACAATATATAGCGGAAATTCCCGTGTTGCGTTTTCATATCTCTTGAGTGTAGTAGACACACTTAGTACTGAAAATAAAAAATGATTTATTTTAAAGATTTTCCAAGACATAAGTATTGTTTTGTTAAGCTTTATCGTTGATAATTTCTCAAAAGCAATTAATTGCATTGATGCCGCTTGTAATTATCATGTTAAAAGATCTGAAATGAATAATAACCAGAACCTTTATCACACTGAACGTTGATATATATATAGAGGATATTTGTTGGTTTGGAGTGAATATGGGATTTATTTTCACCGAGAAGTGAGAAAACATATTTTCACGAGTGTTTTAGTACGAGTGAAAATAGATGATTTTTCTCGGAAACTTATGCATACAATATATATTTTCGGCGACATTAACGACTTGGTATGGTAAAATGTATATATTGGCTTGCCTTTCAAAATATTTGACCGATTTCAATTGATTTCCAATGCAACATACAAATTTTCAGATTTTCCAAAACTACGAATCTTAGTTAGACCATTTCCGAACTATTGTCATACATTTAATAGTTAACAAAATACATCTTGTTTTGACATCGTAAAAAAAAGTTCCGGCAGTAACAAATAACAGTGAAAAATAACAGTGAAAAATAACAGTGAAAAATAACAGTGAAAATATAAGGTTTTATTTTAATCATAAAATCAACTTTATTACGGAAAAATATATATAAGATATGATAATATATACAATATTTCAATTTGTACATCGGATATGTTTTCATAAAATGAAATGAAACAAATATAACTAATAATGAAAATATTTGACAGTTTGTACAATCGGATATGCTTCTGTCAAGTAAGGCTAATGCTCGACTTGTACACAATTAATTTTTACAAGCAGTAAAACAATGCTGACTTTAACTGGCAATCAAGGTTCAGTGTGCTGAAGGCTAAGTTGGCACACAATGTTCAGTGTGCTGAAAGCTAAGTTGGCAGACAAGGTTCAGTGTGCTAAAAGCTAAGTTGGCAGTCAAGGTTCCGTGTACTGAAAGCTAAGTTGGCAGACAAGGTTCAGTGAGCTAAATGCTAAGTTGGCAGACAAGGTTCTGTGTGCTGAAGGCTAAGTTGGCAGTCACAGTTCAGTGTGCTGAAGGCTAAGTTGGCAGACAAGGTTCAGTGTGCTAAAGGCTAAGTTGGCAGACAAGGTTTTGTGTGCTGAAGGCTAAGTTGGCAGTCAAAGTTCAGTGTGCTGAACGCTTTGTTGGCAGACAAGGTTCAGTGTGCTGAAGGCTAAGTTGGCAGTCACGGTTCAGTGTGCTAAAGGCTAAATTGGCAGTCACAGTTCAATGTGCTGAAGGCTTTGTTGGCAGACAAGGTTCTGTGCGCTGAAGGCTTTGTTGGCAGACAAGGTTCAGTGTGCTGAAGGCTAAGTTAGCAGTCACAGTTCAGTGTGCTGAAGGTTAAGTTGGCAGTCACAGTTGAGTGTGCTGAAGGCTAAGTTGGCAGACTAGGTTCAGTGTGCTGAATGCTAAGTTGGCAGACAAGGTTCTGTGTGCTAAAGGCTTTGTTGGCAAACAAGGTTCAGTGTGCTAAAAGCTAAGTTTGCAGTCACAGTTCAATGTTCTGAAGGTTAAGTTGGCAGACTAGGTTCAGTGTGCTGAATGCTAAGTTAACAGACAAGGTTCTGTGTGCTGAAGGCTAAGAGGCAGTCAAGGTTCAGTGTGCTGAAGGCTAAGTTGGCAGTCACAGTTGAGTGTGCTGAAAGCTAAGTTGGCAGTCACAGTTCAATGTGCTGAAGGCTAGGTTGGCAGTCACAGTTCAGTGTGCTGAAGGCTAAGTTGGCAGACTAGGATCAGTGTGCTGAATGCTAAGTTGGCAGACAAGGTTATGTGTGCTGAAGGCTAAGTTGGCAGTCACAGTTCAGTGTGCTGAAGGCTAAGTTGGCAGACAAGGTTCAGTGTGCTGAAGGCTAAGTTGGTAGACAAGGTTCTGTGTGCTGACGGCTAAGTTGGCAGTCAAAGTTCAGTGTGCTGAAGGCTAATTTGGCAGACAAGGTTCAGTGTGCTGAAGGCTAAGTTGGCAGACAAGGTTCTGTGTGCTGAAGGCTAAGTTTGCAGTCACAGTTCAGTGTGCTGACGGCTTTGTTGGGAGACAAGGTTCAGTGTGCTGAAGGCTAAGTTGGCAGACAAGTTTCAGTGTGCTGAAGGCTAAGTTGGCAGTCAAGGTTCCGTGGGCTGAAGGTTAAGTGGCAGTCAAGGTTTAGTGTGCTGAAGGCTAAGTTCCAGACAAGGTTCAGTGTGCTTAAGGCTAAGTTGGCAGTCAAGGTTCAGTGTGCTGAAGGCTAAGTTGGCAGTCAAGGTTCCGTGGGCTGAAGGTTAAGTTGCAGTCAATGTTTAGTGTGCTGAAGGCTAAGTTGGCAGACAATGTTCAGTGTGCTGAAGGCTAAGTTGGCAGTCAATGTTCAGTGTGCTGAAAGCTAAGTTGACAGTCACGTTTCAGTGTGCTGAAGGCTAAGTTGGCAGACAAGGTTCAGTGTGCTGAAGGCTAAGTTGGCAGACAAGGTTCCGTGTGCTGAAGGCTACGTTGGCAGACAAGGTTCAGTGTGCTGAAGGCTAAGTTGGCAGGCAAGGTTCAGTGTGCTGAAGACTAAGTTGGCAGTCAAGGTTCAGTGTGCTGAAATCTAAGTTGACAGTCAAGTTTCAGTGTGCTGTAGGCTAAGATGGCAGACAAGGTTGAGTTTGCTGAAGGCTACGTTGGCAGTCAATGTTCAGCGAGCTGATGATAATGTTGGCTGTCAAGGTTTACCGAGCTGAAGGTAATATTGGCTGTCGAGGTTCACTGTGCTGAAGGCTAAGTTGGCAGTCAATGTTTACCGTGCTAAAGGTAATGTTGGATGCCAATGTCGAGTGTGCTGAAGGCTTAGTTGGCAGTCAAGGTCCAGTGTGCTGATGGCTAAGTTGGCTGTCAAGGTGCAGCGTGCTGAAGGCTTTGTTGACTGTCAAGCTTCAGTGTGCTGAATATTAAGTTGACTGTCTGGTTTCAGCGTGCTGAAGATTAAGTTGACTGTCAAGTTTCAGCGTACTGAAGGCTAAGTTGACTGTCAAGGTTCAGTGTCTGAAGGTAAGTTGACTGTCAAGTTTCAGCGTGCTAAAGATTAAGTTGACTGTTAAGTTTCAGCGTGCTGAAGGTAAGTTGACTGCAGGTTTCAGCGTGCTGAAGATTAAGTTGACTGTCAAGTTTCAGCGTACTGAAATCTAAGTTGACTGTCAAGTTTCAGTGTGCTGAAGATTAAATTGACTGTCAAGGTTCAGCGTACTGAAGGCTAAGTTGACTCAAGTTTTAGCGTGCTGAAGGCTATGTTAGCAGTCAAAGTTAGGCCAGCTGACGGCGATGTTGCAGTCAAACTTAAGCCAGCTGAAGGCTATTTTGCCAGTCATGGTTCAGCATGGTTTACTGTGCTGAAGGCAAAGTTGTCAGGCATAGGTCATTGTGCTGAAGATTTTGTTGACAGTCAGTGCTTAGCGTGCTGAAGGCATGTTACGTTGGCTTGTCAACGTTCAATGTGCTGAAGACTAATTTGGCAATCAAGGTTCAGCATGTTAAAGGCTATGTTGGCGGTAGAAGTTCAGTGTGCTGAAGGCTAAGTTGGCAGTCAGGGTTTAGCGTGCTGAAGGTTATGTTGGAAGTTAAGGTTGAGCGGTTCAGTATACTGAAGGCTATGTTGGCAGTCATGCTTCAGCGTGCTGAAGGCTATTTTGGGCAGTCAAGGTTCAGTGAGATGAAGTTTATGTTGGCAGTCAATGTTTACAGTGCTGAAGGTTTTATTGGCAGTCAATGTTCATTGTGCAGACGATTATGTTGGCTCAAGGTTCATCGTGCTGAAGGATATGCTGGCAGTCAAGGTTTATCGTGCTGAAGGATTTGTTGACAGTCAATGTACAACCTGCTGAGGGCTAAGTTGTCAGTCACGTTTCAGCATGCTGAAGGCTTTGTTGGCAGTCAAGGTTCAGCATATTGAAGGTTATGTTGGCAGTCAAGTTTCAGCGTTGGCAATTATGGTTCAGCGTACAGAAAAATATGTTGTCAGTCAGGTTTTAACCTACTGAAGGTTTTGTTGGCTATCAAGGTTTAGTGTACTGAAGGTTCTGATGGCAGTCAAGGTTCAACGCATTGAAGGTTATGTTGGCAGTCACGGCTCAGTGTGATGAAGGTTATGTCAGCAGTTAAGTTATACCGTGATGAAAGGTATGTTGGCAGTCAAAGTTCAGCGTGCTGAAAGCTATATTGACAGTCAAGGTTTACCATGATGAAGGTATGTTGGCAGTCAAGGTTTACCGTTATGAAGGCAATGTTGGCAGTCAATGTTCAGTGTGCTGAAGATTATGTTTGAAGTCAAGGTTTATCGTGCTGAAGAATATGCTGGCAGTCTTGGGTCATTGAGCTGAAGGTTATGTCCGTTGTCAAGGTTTACCATGATGAAGGTTATATTGGCAGTCAATGCGTACCATGATGAAGGTTGTTAATGCAATCAGTGCATACCTTGATGAAGGTTATGTTGGCAGACAATGCGTACCATGATGAAGGTTGTTAAGGCAGTCAGTGCGTACCATGATGAAGGTTATGTTGGCAGTCAATGCGTACCATGATGAAGGTTGTTAAGGCAGTCAGTGCATACCATGATGAAGGTTATGTTGGCAGTCAATGCGTACCATGATGAAGGTTGTTAAGGCAGTCAGTGCATACCATGATGAAGGTTATGTTGGCAGTCAACTTTCAGTGTGCAGAAAAGGCTATGTTAGTTGTCAATGTTAAGTGTGTGAAAGGCTATGTTGCCAGCCAATGTTAAATGTATTGAAAGTTATGTTGTCAGTCAATGTTATGCGTGCTACAGATATGTTGTCAATCAAATTGAAGTTAGCTGAACACTATGGTGGCAGTCAATGTTAAGTGTGCTGGAGGCGATTTTGACACGCAATGTTAAGTGCGCTGAAACTATTTGCCAGTCAGTGCTAATTTTGTTGAAGGCTGTGCGGGCAGTCAATGTTAAATGTCCTGAAGGTTATGTTGCCAGTCAATGTTAAGTGTGCTGGTGAAAATGTTGGTTGTCAGTGTTAATTGCGCTGGAGGCTATGTTGGTTGTCAATGTTTAGTTGGCTGAAGGTTATGTTGGTAGTGTTGTCAATGTTTAGATTGCTCAAAGCCATGTTGGTAGTCAATGTTAAATTTACTGAATGCTATATTGGCTGCCAATGTTAAGTGTGCTTAAACATATGTTGGCTGCCAATGTTAATTGTGCTGAATATCATGTAGACAGTCAAGGTTCAGTGAGCAGAATCATTTGTCGGCAGTGAATGCTATGTGTACTGAATCCTATGTTGTCAATGTTCAGCGTGTTATGTCAATGTTTGCAGTCAATGTTAAATGTGCTGAAAGCTTTGTTAGAAGTCAATGTACAATGTACTGATGGCTATGTTAGCAGGCAATGTTAAATGTGCCGAAACCTATATTAGTGGAAAATGTACAGTGTGCTGAGAGCTATGTCGGTAGCCAGTATAAACTGTGCTGAAAGATGTATTGTCAGGCAATGTTAAGTGCACCGAATGTCATGTTGACAGGCAGTATTAAGTATGTTAAAGGTTATGTTGACAGTCAAGTTTCAGTGTTCTGAAGTTATGTTGGGAGGCAATGTTCAACGAACTGAAGGTTATGTTGACAGACAATGTTAAGTGTGCTGAAGGTTATGTTGCAGTCAATGTTCAGCGTGCTGAAGGTCATGTTGCCATTCAGTCACTTTGTAATCAATCATGACTCAAATGAAATTAATTAAAAATGTATTAAAAAAACAAGTAACGTACGTGATGTTACATACTCAAATGTGCATTGTGTATACCAAAAGCAGATATAAATAATTCAAAAGCGTAGAGAATGTGTTACTTATTTACTGTTACTGCATTTAGTAATGACGTCAATGTTTTAAATGGTTAATAACTGATAAATATACGTCATAGAAGCTAACTAAACGTAATATTGATGTGTAGTGGAAAAGGACACTTGATATTATTCATGAACTATGTTAAACACTTAAAAAAATAATGTATTGTTGTAATTACTCCACTACACATAGAGATACATGGCGATGTTTAAAGGGACACATGGCAATCTTAAATGTTGTTTAAAAATTAAAAGACAGTGTCTCTGTTTATTAATCCAGTATAATTTTGACTTTAAACCTGCTTTCATGTAATTAAATAAAAAAATGATTTTTCATTTTTTCTTCTTATTCCTCCGTAGGGTTAGCTGTATTGTAGGTGGAATATAATAAAAAAGGTTATAACTACGTAAAAACTGTTTGCTTTAAAATACTAGTATTTGTTTGTTTTGTTTGTTTGGTTGTAAAACGTCATTTTCAACACATGTAAGGTTATATATGACGATTTTTTGTGGTGGAGGCAGACCACTCACTTTTCCTGGGTACCAGTACTGTACACCATCCGTAAAAAACTACTAGTATTCGTGTAATTAATATTAATGAGTGAACAAATGCAAGTAATGTCGAAAGACAAACGGGACACATCGACTTTTTAAAACGTCGAGATTGCCGTGTGTCCCTTTACATTTAAAATTTACAATACGCACCTAGATTTACTAATGAAGTGTACATTTGATTTTTGGACTATTCGCTTATTTGTAGATTTCTATTTTATTAAAAAAATAAAGGTCATTTACACAGAGTTTTTATCCTCGTTACTCTTAACAGATTTAACAAATTTCGGACGCATTTGATAATGTGTAAAATCAGTTTGCTTTGAAATAATTAAATGGTTGCTATTATAAATTAAAGCGTGCGTAACGAAATCTAACAAGACACCACGTTGAGATTGCCACGTGTCCATATAAAAGCAACACATTGAATGTAAATTGTCATGGATGATTGGATTGAAACCAATTTGATATAAGATCGTGTCAGCCATATACGAGTTCATTGTACTTTGATACATTGATTATTGTACTGAACATTAGATAGAAACATCTAACACTTAAATTAAGATATATGCTATTTAATAAGTAAGAAGATATGTTACAAATCCAATCATCAGCTAGAATTTAATGCTAAATATACCATCATATATTACATAGTGTAGTATATGTTTTCAGATTGTGCCTTTAGTAAAACAGTTATAAAACTATGTTCATTAGATGCATGTATATATTGTTAGGAATAGAGATAAAAAAAAAAAAGGAAAAAAAAAGATATGCGTCATAGCATAAGACAATTATATTCTGGTAGTTCAAAATTATAGCAAATCAAACGTTGAACGTCAAACAATATTCAATAACTGCTCATTTATATTGTATTTGACCCATTCATATTTTATATTTTATCATAATATTCTGTAACCGACATATTTATATTGTATACATTGTCATTTATATCGGAGATATTTTCGTTTACATTCCATCATATTTCTTATTCTTATGCAATAAAAACAGAGAATAATGAATGGGTATTTTCATATCACACCCTATATCAGGCCTGACACGTCATATCAGCCCGAGAGCTTTAGTTCGAAGGCTGATATGAGTCGAGGGCCTGATATAGGGTGTCATATGAAAATATACATGTTTTATTCTATTTATATATTTCAGCTTTGGTGAAATGTCAATCCCTACGCAATTTTCCAGGGAGACTTTTTATTTTATTAATTCATTCTGATGTGTTCATGTCTGTCGCGTAAGTGGTACTTAACATTTAGTTATTTCTAAAACTTGATTGAAAATGAATGCCATTAGAAATTTGAAAATAAATCGTCATAAGTGATTATTTCATCCACAGATAATGATTATATAGCCAATAATCTGGCGCAAAAACACGATGGAAGTAACAAATGAAACGCAGACGACAAAATATACGCGTGACAAATCGTATACAATCGTCAGTAATCGGTAATTTCCGTATCACTTAGGTAAAAAAATCGAGATGTTCCGTGATATGACTTTCTTTTACCCTTTATTTTACCCGTGTGCTGAAGCTTTATTACCCGGCAACGAACTCCTGATTGATACGACAAGCTACGTCTATGTCGTATCGTATATTCATAAACAACATATTTATAAGCTAGTTTATGATAAGTACATTTATGTTCAACGTATTTACATATATGTTTGTAATGTCTGTGTATAATTGCATTTTGTGTTCTATTTTTGCTATTAAAGTAGCTATACCACCAATAACAGCCCGATTTTCAATATATGTAAACCGTTTCTAAACCTACTGACGACGTGGTATATATAGAAATATATAAATAACTTACATATTTTGAGAATCTAAGCTCTAAAGACACAATAGAAACGGCTTTAACCAGCCAAGCCAAACCACAAAACTGGACCGTCGAATTAAGTTACCAACTCATAATTCATTTTACACATATTCAATCACGAGTATTCTAAAAAAAACAGAATAAACCTATATTTTTAATGGGCTCATATACATTATGACCTGAAGATCTGGATATAGTTTTGATGAACGGTATTGTAGTGTAATTTTGTATTTATTTGGCGGGTTAGTTTCTTTAATATTCACACCTTTAGTTCATTAATGTTGTATAATTGCATTCTTGTTCATCTTTGTTACCACAGGTTGTTTATAGTTATTTTGACGGTGCGGTGATAATGATGATTATAATGATAATGATGACGATGATCATGGTGGTTGTGATGATGATGCCACTGAGGATAATGATAATGGTGGTGGATGTGGAAATTTTGGGTGATGATGTTTATGATAAAGCTGCTGCTACTGCTTCTGCTGATAATGATGATGATGGTAGATTTTTAATGATGGTGATGATGATGAGTGCGGTGGTTATGGTGATGTTGATAAGAATGATGATGATGATGTAGATATTGTAAATATTGTAGTTGCCGTTGGTGTTTTTAAGCTGCCGCTGCAGCTGAAAATGTTGATGACGATGATGTTGACGATTATGATGATGATGCTAGCAGTGGTAAAAGCAGTATTCTCTTATCTGGTTGTCAATTGAGCGCTGCCATGTTTCCAGGAGTAATACCCAAGCAAATACCTTTTTACAAACTCTACCCAGAATGCAATTATAGCATATGAATGCAAACGCACCTTTGTTAAACAGAAATTATAAAGCTAAAAAACAAATAGGGAATTATACAATGTGAATGGGTCAATATTGAGTATAAATGAGCACTTATGGCATATTTCAGCGTTTGACTTGCCAAACAATATAACCACAGCCTTCAGTATTTCCATCAGTACCTTTAAACGAGGTTCTACATGCACATGTACTTACATGTAAATGTACACGGATATGGTGTACTTGACTGTTGTTTATAAATATGATGTAATTTGTAAATATGTATTATTGATTTTTAATTGAATAAAAACTACATATATGGATTGTTTTCTTTTTCACTATTTTAAAATACCAGATACAGTTGCGGCAAGTGTGTGTTAGTACAGGTGTATAGTCCCACAGCGTGTACATACATACATACATACATACATACATACATTACATACATACATTACATACATACATTACATACATACATTACATACATACATTACATACATACGAGTACATACATACATTACATATATACGAGTACATACATACATTACATTTTGATATGTTGAGAGTCATTCGAACAAGACGGTTCGTAATCGATGTATTAAACATAAAGTGATATTTTATATAATGACTGGTAAGGTGGGGAAATCTTTCGTTTATTAAATCTGGGATGGGATTTTTCTCAAAAACCATACGACTTAATTAGCGTTAATCAAAATGTTTTGTCTAAAAAACTCGACGACTCAGCTAGTGTATTGTCATTCATATTAATTCATATGCTGCTTTACGGCTCGTATGAATTATTTTTTTTGGTCTATACAGTAACAATAATAACCGCTTTTGAAGTAATAATTATGATTTAAAATAGTTAAATAGTTAACAACGAAAACTAGCAGATCTGCGTCGAGTTTTGCAGCTCTACATTTTCAAAACACTAATTAAACTATAGATCTACATAGGATGCCATATATCTACATAGGATGCCAAAGAATAGGATGACATAAATCTACATAGGATGCCATAGATCTACATAGGATGCCATAGATCTACATAAGATGCCATATATCTACATAATACCAGTCTCTAGCAAGCAAGCTAATGAGTCGTCGGGTAATGCCAGTCTCTAACAAGCGAGCTAATGAGACCTCGGATAATAACAGTCTCTAACAAGCACGCTAACGAGTCCTCGGGTAATACCAGTCTCAAGGAAGCCAGCTAATGCGTCCTCGGGTAATACTAGTTTCAAGCAAGCACGTTAATGAGTCCTCGTGTAATACCAGTCTTTAGCAGACAAGCTAATGAGTCCTCGGGTAAACCAGTCTCAAGGAAGCCAGCTAATGAGTCTTCGGGTAATACCAGTCTCAAGAAAGTGAGCTAATGAGCCTCTGGTAATACCAGTCTTTAGCAAGCAAGTTAATGAGTCCTCGGGTAATACCGGTTTCAAGCAAGCAAGCTAATGAGCCTCTGATAATACCAGTCTAGTGAGCAAGCTAATGAGTCCTCTGGTAATACCAGTTTCAAGCAAGCAAGCTAATGAGCCTCTGGTAATACCAGACTTTAGCTAGCAAGTTAAAGAGTCCTTGGGTAATACCAGTCTCAAGCAAGCAAGCTAATGCGTCCTCGGGTAATACCAGTCTCTAGCAAGCAAGCTAATGAGTCCTCGGCTAATACCAGTCTCTAGCAAGCAAGCTAATGAGCATCGCGTAATACCAGTCTATAGCAAGCGAGCTAACGAGTCCTCGATTAATACCAGTCTTTTACTTGTAAAAAAAACCAAAAACAAGTGGTCTATGACTTTAAAACGCTCTCCTAAAGATATAAACAGCTAGATATTGGAACGGTATCATAATTGTTTATATGTTTGTCATTATTTGAAGCGATAGTGTTTGTTAATCATCAAACTATACAGTCACTTTGTTTTGAGACCATGTTTGGAGGAGGTATGTTTGAAGTCTAGGCAGTCCTTACAGTTGTCACAGTAAAAACATATCAATATTTCTTAAATGAACATCTTCTTTTTTGTAACAAAGGTAACATTCCTGTAAAGATTCATGAAAACTCCTTCAAATAGTTTAAGAAGAATAGTTTGCCACAAGTTTTTCCTATGTCTGTGTAAACAAAGATGGCTGCTGATGCCATGTTTAACGTCAAATAAAAACAAACGTTTAGAACCAACTTCATGCTATGCCAGTCATTTTGGTAAAGGCACCAAATCAATAGCATATGGTCACCACAAAGTTGTACTTATAAAATCTATTTTTAGCTGTAATGGCCATCTTTAATTAAAGTTCAGGCCGACCTGATCTTTAGTTAGGACCAACTAGACATCAAGAGCAACATTCCTGAAAAGTTTCATGAAAATCCATCAAGTAGTTTCAGTGGTGTAGTTTCCAAAGGTTGTTCCTATCTAACTCTATGTAAACAAATATCGCTGCTGGTGGCCATGTTTGACGTTGAATCAAAAAGATTTTTGTCAAGGACCAACTTCATGTTATGCCAATCAATTTGGTCAAGCTTCCAAATCAATATCCCTTACTGTTTTTAAGCAGTAGTCGCCAGAATATTGTATTTTTAAAATCTATGTTTAGCTGTGTTGGCCATCTTGAAATAAATATTTGGGCAATTTGTTATTTACTGACGACCAACTAGACATCAAGAGGAACATTCCTATAAAGTGTCATGGAAATCCATTAAGTAGTTTTAGAGGAATTGTCCCCACAATTTTTTCCTATATGACTATGTAAACAAAGACGTCCGCTGGCGGCCATGTTGGATATCAAATCAAATTTAATTTTGTTTAGGACCTATTGCATGTCATGTCAGTCAATTTGGTTTCAAAGAGTTTAAATCATTTGCAAATAGTTCTTTAAGGTGCAGTATCAAGCATAATAAGTAAATTAATACTGTTTTAAACTGTACCGGACATGACGTCAACTTCATGACGTCAAATTGACGTCAACTTCATGACGTCAAATTGAGCGAAAAACTCAATGACGTTAACGCTCCATTAAAATGGGTTAAATATCAGTGTTTGCCTTTAAAAAAGGTGCTCAATGCAATAAATATGATATTGGGTTTGTTACTGACTCCCTACATAAATATGTGGGTTCAGTCAGATATATAGGGGGACTCGGCTATTGCCTCACCCCCTAAAATCTTACTGACCCCGACATATTTATGTAGGGGGTCAGTAACAAACCCAATAACTGATTTATTGCAAACCCAGTAACTAATAATGTACAAATGAGGCTAGACTTTTTGAATGCGTGTGTGTAGTGTAATGTGTAGCAGGTATAATGCTGACACACGGGCATTTTAGGCGGAGATATGACGCGGCTGGGAATCTAATCAACGGCCTTCCGAATGCAAGGCAGACACTCTACCACTAAACCAATGCACTTGTCTTCGCTGTATATCGAGGCACCATTACTCCTACTCTGACACTCTACCACTAGACCAATGCACTTCGTTGTATATAGAGGCCCCACAACTCCTACTCTGACACACTACCACTAGACCAATGCACTTCGCTGTATACAGAGGCCCCACAACTCCTACTCTGACACTCTAACTCTAGCCCAATGCACTTCGATGTATAAAGAGGCCCCATAACTACTACTCTGACACTCTACCACTAGCCCAATGCACTTCGCTGTATATAGAGGCCCCACAACTCCTACTCTGACACTCTACCACTAGCCCAATGCACTTCGATGTATAAAGAGGCCCCATAACTCCTACTCTGACACTCTACCACTAGACCAAAGCACTTCGCTGTATATAGAGGCCCCACAACTCCTACTCTGACACTCTACCACTAGACCAATGCACTTCGCTGTATACAGAGGCCCCACAACTCTACTCTGACATTCTACCACTAGACCAATGCATTTCGTTGTATACAGAGGCCCCATAACTCCTACTCTGAAACTCTACCACTAGACCAATGCACTTCGATGTATAAAGAGGCCCCATAACTCCTACTCTGACACTCTACCACTAGACCAATGCACTTAGCTGTATATAGCGTTCCCACAACTCCTACTCTGACACTAGAAAACTAGACCAATGCAATTCGCTATATATAGAGGCCCCACAACTCCGATTCTCACACACTACCACGAGACAAATGCACTTCGCTGTATATAGCAGCCCCATAACTCCTACTCGGACACTCTACCACAACACCAATGCACTTCGCTGTATATAGATGCCCCATAACTCCTACTCTGACATTTCACCACCAGACCAATGCACTTCGCTGTATATAGAAGCCCCATAACTATTACTCTGACACCCTACCACCAGACCAATGCACTTCGCTGTATATAGATGCCCATAACTCCTACTCTGACACTCTACCACTAGACCAATGCAATTCGGTGTATATAGAGGCCCAATAACTCCTACTCGGACACCCTATCACTAGACCAATGCACTTCGCTGTATAAAGAGGCCCCACAACTCCTACTCTGACACTCTACCACTAGACCAGTGCACTTCGCTGTATATAGAGGCCCCACAACTCCTACTCTGACACACTACCACTAGAACAATGCACTTCGCTGTATATAGATGCCCCATAACTCCTACTCTGACACTCTACCACTAGACCAATGCGCGTCGCTGTATATAGACTGTATATAGAGGCCCCACAACTCCTACTCTGACACACTACCACTAGACCAATGCACTTCGCTGTATACAGAGGCCCCATAACTCCTACTCTGACACTCTACCACCAGAGAAATGCACTTCGCTGTATATAGAAGCCCCATAACTCCTACTCTGACACTCTAACACCAGACCAATGCACTTCGCTGTATACAGATGCCCCATAACTCCTACTCTGACACTCTACCACTAGACCAATGCACTTCGCTGTATATAGAAGCCCCATAACTCCTACTCTGACAATCTAACACCAGACCAATGCACTTCGCTGTATACAGATGCCCCATAACTCCTACTCTGACACTCTACCACTAGACCAATGCACTTCGGTGTATATAGAGGCCCCATAACTCCTACTCTGACTCTCTACCACTAGACCAATGCACTTCGGTGTATATAGAGGCCCCATAACTCCTACGCTGACTCTCTACCACTATACCAATGCACTTCGCTGTATATCGAGGCCGCACAACTCCTACTCTGACACACTACCACTAGACCAGTGCACTTCGCTGTATATAGAGGCCCTACAACTCCTAATCTGACACTTTAACAATAGACCAATGCCCTTCGCTATGTAAATAGACTGTATATAGAGGTCCCACAACTCCTACTCTGACACTCTATCACTAGAACAGTACACTTCGCTGTATATAGAGGCCCAACAAATCCTACTCTGAAACTCTACCACTAGACCAGTGCACTTCGCTGTATATAGAGGCCCCACAACTCCTACTGTGACACACTACCACTAGACCAATGCGCATCTCTGTATATAGACTGTATATAGAGGCCCAACAACTCCTTCTCAGACACACTATCACTAGACCAATGTACTTCGCTGTATATAGAGGCCCCACAACTCCTACTCTGACACTCTATCACTAGACCAATGCACTTCGATGTATATATAGGCCCCACAAATTCTACTCTGACACTCTACCACTAGACCTAGACCAGTGCTCTTCGCTGTATATAGAGGCTCCACAACTCCTACTCTGACACACTACCACTAGACCAATGCCCTTCGCTGTATATAGAGGCCCCATAACTCCTACTCTGACACTCTACCACTAGACCAATGCGCATCGCTGTATATAGACTGTATACAGAGGCCCCACAACTCCTTCTCTGACACTCTACCACTAGACCATTGCACTTCGCTGTATACAGAGGCCCCATAACTCCTACTCTGACACTCTACCACCAGACCAATGCACTTCGCTGTATATAGAAGCCCCATAACTCCTACTCTGACACTCTACCACCAGACCAATGCACTTCGCTGTATATAGATGCCCCATAACTCCTACTCTGACACTCTATCACTAGACCAATGAACTTCGGTGTATATAGAGGCCCCACAATTCCTACTCTGAAACTCTACCACTAGACCAATGCGCTTTGCTGTATATAGAGGCCCCACAACTCCTACTCTGACACTCTACCACTATATCAATGCACTTCGCTGTATATAGAAGCCCAATAACTCCTACTTTGACACTATACCACTAGACCAATGCAATTCGCTGTATATAGAGGCCCCACAACTCCGATTCTCACACACTACCACGAGACCAATGCACTTCGCTGTACATAGCGGCCCCATAACTCCTACTCTGACACGCTACCACAACACCAATGCATTTAGCTGTATATAGATGCCCCATAACTCCTACTCTGACATTTCACCACCAGACCAATGCATTTCGCTGTATATAGATGCCCCATAACTATTATTCTGACACCCTACCACCAGACCAATGCACTTCGGTGTATATAGATGCCCCATAACTCTTTCTTTGACACTCTACCACTAGACCAATGCACTTCGGTGTATATAGAGGCCCCATAACTCCTACTCTGACACTCTATCACTAGACCAATGCACTTCGCTGTATATCGAGGCCGCACAACTCCTACTCTGACACTCTACCACTAGACCAGTGCACTTCGCTGTATATAGAGGCCCTACAACTCCTAATCTGACACTTTAACACTAGACCAATGCCCTTCGCTATGTAAATAGACTGTATATAGAGGTCCCACAACTCCTACTCTGACACTCTATCACTAGAACAGTGCACTTCGCTGTATATAGAGGCCCCACAACTCCTACTCTGAAACTCTACCACTAGACCAGTGCACTTTGCTGTATATAGAGGCCCCACAACTCATACTCTGACACACTACCACTAGACCAATGCGCATCTCTGTATATAGACTGTATATAGAGGACCAACAACTCCTACTCTGACACCCTATCACTAGACCAATGTACTTCGCTGTATATAGAGGCCCCACAACTGCTACTCTGACACTCTATCACTAGACCAATGAACTTCGATGTATATATAGGCCCCACAACTTCTACTCTAACACTCTACCACTAGACCAATGCACTTCGCTGTATACAGAGGCCCCATAACTCCTACTCTGACACTCTACCACTAGACCAATGCCTTCGCTGTATATAGAGGCACCATAACTCCTACTCTGACACTCTACCACTAGACCAATGCGCTTCGTTGTATATATAGGCGACATAACTCCAACTCTGAAACTCTACCACTAGACCAATGAGCTCCGCTGTATACCGAGGCCCCATAACTCCTACTCTGAATCTCTACCACTAGACCAATGCGCTTCGCTGTATATCGAGGCCCCACAACTCCTACTCTGACACTCTACCACTAGACCAATGCGCTTCGCTGTATATCGAGGCCCCACAACTCCTACTCTGACACCCTACCACTAGACCAATGCACTTCGGTGTATATAGAGGCCCCATAACTCCTACTTTGACACTCTACCATTAGACCAATGCACTTCGCTGTATATAGAGGCCCCACAACTCCTACTCTCACACACTACCACGAGACCAATGCACTTCGCTGTATACAGATGCCCCATAACTCCTACTCTGACACTCTACCACTAGACGAATGCACTTCGGTGTATATAGAGGCCCCATAACTCCTACTCTGACTCTCTACCACTATACCAATGCACTTCGGTGTATATAGTGGCCCCGTAACTGCTACTCTGACACTCTATCACTAGACCAATGCACTTCGCTGTATATCAAGGCCGCACATCTCCTACTCTGACACTCTACCACTAGACCAGTGCACTTCGCTGTATATAGAGGCCCTACAACTCCTAATCTGACACTTTAACACTAGACCAATGCCCTTCGCTATGTAAATAGACTGTACATAGAGGTCCCACAACTCCTACTCTGACACTCTATCACTAGAATTGTGCACTTCGCTGTATATAGAGGCCCCACAACTCCTACTCTGAAACTCTACCACTAGACCAGTGCACTTCGCTGTATATAGAGGCCCCACAACTCCTACTCTGACACACTACCACTAGACCAATGCGCATCTCTGTATATAGACTGTATATAGAGGCCCAACAACTCCTACTCTGACACTCTATCACTAGACCAATGCACTTCGATGTATATATAGTCCCCACAACTTCTACTCTGACACTCTACCACTAGACCAATGCACTTCGCGGTATATAGAGGCCCCATAACTCCTACTCTGACACTCTACCACTAGACCAATGCCTTCGCTGTATATAGAGGCACCATAACTCCTACTCTGACACTCTACCACTAGACCAATGCGCTTCGCTGTATATATAGGCCTCATAACTCAAACTCTGAAACTCTACCACTAGACCAATGAGCTCCGCTGTAAACCGAGGCCCCATAACTCCTACTCTGAATCTCTACCACTAGACCAATGCGCTTCGCTGTATATCGAGGCCCCACAACTCCTACTCTGACACTCTACCACTAGACCAATGCGCTTCGCTGTATATCGAGGCCCCACAACTCCTACTCTGACACCCTACCACTAGACCAATGCACTTCGTTGTATATAGAGGCCCCATAACTCCTACTTTGACACTCTACCATTAGACCAATGCACTTCGCTGTATATAGAGGCCCCACAACTCCTACTCTCACACACTACCACGAGACCAATGCACTTTGCTGTATACAGATGCCCCATAACTCCTACTCTGACACTCTACCACTAGACGAATGCACTTCGGTGTATATAGAGGCCCCATAACTCCTACTCTGACTCTCTACCACTATACCAATGCACTTCGGTGTATATAGTGGCCCCATAACTGATACTCTGACACTCTATCACTAGACCAATGCACTTCGCTGTATATCAAGGCCGCACAACTCCTACTCTGACACTCTACAACTAGACCAGTGCACTTCGCTGTATATAGAGGCCCTACAACTCCTAATCTGACACTTTAACACTAGACCAATGCCCTTCGCTATGTAAATAGACTGTACATAGAGGTCCAACAACTCCTACTCTGACACTCTATCACTAGAATTGTGCACTTCGCTGTATATAGAGGCCCCACAACTCCTACTCTGAAACTCTACCACTAGACCAGTGCACTTCGCTGTATATAGAGGCCCCACAACTCCTACTCTGACACACTACCACTAGACCAATGCGCATCTCTGTATATAGACTGTATATAGAGGCCCAACAACTCCTACTCTGACACTCTATCACTAGACCAATGTACTTCGCTGTATATAGAGGCCAAACAACTCCTACTCTGACACTCTATCACTAGACCAATGCACTTCGATGTATATATAGTCCCCACAACTTCTACTCTGACACTCTACCACTAGACCAATGCACTTCGCGGTATATAGAGGCCCCATAACTCCTACTCTGACACTTTACCACTAGACCAATGCCTTCGCTGTATATAGAGGCACCATAACTCCTACTCTGACACTCTACCACTAGACCAATGCGCTTCGCTGTATATATAGGCCTCATAACTCAAACTCTGAAACTCTACCACTAGAACAATGAGCTCCGCTGTAAACCGAGGCCCCATAACTCCTACTCTGAATCTCTACCACTAGACCAATGCGCTTCGCTGTATATCGAGGCCCCACAACTCCTACTCTGACACTCTACCACTAGACCAATGCGCTTCGCTGTATATCGAGGCCCCACAACTCCTACTCTGCCACCCTATCACTAGACCAATGCACTTCGGTGTATATAGAGGCCCCATAACTCTTACTTTGACACTCTACCATTAGACCAATGCACTTCGCTGTATATAGAGGCCCCACAACTCCTACTCTCACACACTACCACGAGACCAATGCACTTCGCTGTATATAGCGGCCCCATAACTCCTACTCTGACACTCTACCACAACACCAAAGCACTTAGCTGTATATAGATGCCCCATAACTAGTACTCTGACATTTTACCACCAGACCAATGCACTTCGCTGTATATAGATGCCCCATAACTATTACTCTGACACCCTACCACCAGACCAATGCACTTCGCTGTATATAGATGCCCCATAACTCCTACTCTGACACTCTACCACTATAACAATGCACTTCGGTGTCTATAGAGGCCTCATAACTCCTACTTAGACACTCTATCACTAGACCAATGCACTTTGCTGTCAATCGAGGACGCACTACTCCTACTCTGACACTCTACCACTAGAACAATGCCTTTCGCTGTATATAGAGGCCCCATAACTCCTACTCTGACACTCTACCACTAGACCAATGCGCATCGCTGTATATAGACTGTATACAGAGGCCCCACAACTCCTACTCTGACACTCTACCACTAGACCAATGCACTTCGCTGTATACAGAGGCCCCATAACTCCTACTCTGACACACTACCACCAGACCAATGCACTTCGCTGTATATAGAAGCCCCATAACTCCTACTCTGACACTCTACCACCAGACCAATGCACTTCGCTGTATATAGATGCCCCATAACTCCTACTCTGACACTCTACCACTAGACCAATGCACTTCGGTGTATATAGAAGCCCCATAACTTCTCCTCTGACTCTCTACCACTATACCAATGCACTTCGGTGTATAAAGATGGCCCATAACTCCTACTCTGACAGTCTATCACTAGACCGATGCCCTTCGCTGTAAATAGACTGTATATAGAGGTCCCACAACTCCTACTCTGACACCCTATCACTAGAACAGTGGACTTCGCTGTATATAGAGGCCCCACAGCTCCTACTCTGAAACTCTACCACTAGACCAGTGCACTTCGCTGTATATAGAGGCCCCACAACTCCAACTCTGACACTCTATCACTAGAACAATGCACTTCGCTGTATATCGAGGCCCCATAACTCATACTCTGACGCTCTACCACTAGACCAATGCACTTCGCTGTATATAGAGGCCCCACAATTCCTACTCTGACACACTACCACTAGACGAATGCGCATCTCTGTATATAGACTGTATATAGAGGCCCCACAACTCCTTCTCTGAAACACTATCACTAGATAAATGTACTTCGCTGTATATAGAGGCCCCACAACTCCTACTCTGACACTCTATCACTAGACCAATGCACTTCGCTGTATATATAGGCCCCACAACTCCTACTCTGACACTCTACCACTAGACCAATGCACTTCGCTGTATATCGAGGCCCCATAACTCATACTCTGACACTCTACCACTAGATCAATGCACTTCGGTGTGTGTAGAGGCCCCATAACTCCTACTCTGACACTCTACCACTAGACCAATGCACTTCGCAGTATATAGAGTCCCACAACTCCTACTCTGACACTCTATCACTAGACCAATGCGCTTCGCTGTATAAAGAGGCCCCATAACTCCTACTCTGACACTCTACCACTAGACCAATGCCCTTCGCTGTATATAGAGGCCCCTAACTCCTACTCTGACTCTCTACCACTAGACGTATGCGCTTCGCTGTATATATAGGCCAAATAACTCCAACTCTGAAACTCTACCACTAGACCAATGAGCTCCGCTGTATACCGAGGCCCCATATCTCTTACTCTGACACTCTACCGCTAGACCAATGCGCTTCGCTGTATATGGAGGCCCCACAACTCCTACTCTGACACTCTACCACAAGACCAGTGCGCTTCGCTGTATATCGAGGCTCCACAACTCCTACTCTGACACCCTACCACTAGACCAATGCACTTCGGTGTATATAAAGGCCCCATAACTCCTACGCTGACACTCTATTACTAGACCAATGCACTTCGCTGTATATCGAGGCCGCACAATTCCTACTCTGACACTCTACCACTAGACCAGTGCACTTCGCTGTATATAGAGACCCCACAACTCCTACTCTGACACACTACCACTAAACCAATGCGCTTCGCTTTATATAGAGGCCCCATTACTCCTACTCTGACAATCTACCACTAGACCAATGCACTTTGCTGTATACAGAGGCCCCATAACTCCTACTCTGACACTCTACCACCAGACCAATGCACTTCGCTGTATATAGAGGCCCCACAACTCCTACTCTGACACTCTATCACTAGACCAATGCACTTCGATGTATATATAGGCCCCACAAATACTACTCTGACACTCTACCACTAGACCAATGCACTTCGCTGTATATCGAGGCCCCATAACACATACTCTGACACCCTACCACTTGACCCATGCACTTCGCTGTATATCGAGGCCCCATAACTCCAACTCTGATACTCTATCACTAGACTAATGCACTTCGCTGTATATAGAAGCCCCATAACTCCTACTCTGACACTATACCTCTAGACCAATGCACTTCGCTGTAGATAGAGGACGCATAACTCCTACTCTGACACTCTAAAACTAGAACAATGCCCTTCGCTGTATATAGAGGCCCCATAACTCCTACTCTGATACTCTACCACTAGACCAATGCACTTCGGTGTATGTAGAGGCCCCATACCTCCTACTCTGACACTCTACCACTAGACCAATGCACTTCGCAGTATATAGAGTCCCACAACTCCTACTCTGACACTCTACCACTAGACCAATACACTTCGGTGTATATAGAGGCCCCAAAACTTCAACTCTGACACACTACCACTAGACCAATGCACTTCGGTGTATATAGAGGCCCCACAATTCCTACTCTGACACTCTACCACTAGACCAATGCGCTTCGGTGTATGTAGAGGCCCCATAACTCCTACTCTGACACTCTACCACTAGACCAATGCACTTCGCAGTATATAGAGTCCCACAACTCCTACTCTGACACTCTACCACTAGACCAATACACTTCGGTGTATATATAGGCCCCACAACTTCAACTCTGACACATTACCACTAGACCAATGCACTTCGGTGTATATAGAGGACCCACAATTCCTACTCTGACACTCTTTCACTAGACCAATGCGCTTCCCTGTATATAGAGGCCCCATAACTCCTACTCTGACACTCTACCACTAGACCAATGCCCTTCGCTGTATATAGAGGCCCCTTACTCCTACTCTGACAATCTACCACTAGACGTATGCGCTTCGCTGTATATATAGGCCAAATAACTCCAACTCTGAAACTCTACCACTAGACCAATTTGCTCCGCTGTATACCGAGGCCCCGTATCTCCTACTCTGACACTCTACCACTAGACCAATGCTCTTCGCTGTATATGTAGGCCCCACAACTCCTACTCTGACACTCTACCACAAGACCAATGCGCTTCGCTGTATATCGAGGCTCCACAACTCCTACTCTGACACCCTAATACTAGACCAATGCACTTCGGTGTATATAGAGGCCCCATAACTCCTACTCTGACACTCTACCACTAGACCAATGCGCTTCGCTGTATATCGAGGCCCCACGACTCCTACTCTGACACACTACCACAAGACCAATGCGCTTCGCTGTATATCGAGGCTCCACAACTCCTACTCTGACACCCTACCACTAGACCAATGCACTTCGGAGTATATAGAGGCCCCATAACTCCTACACTGACACTTTATCATTAGACCAATGCACTTCGCTGTATATCGAGGCCGCACAACTCCTACTCTGACACTCTACCAATAGACCAATGCACTTCGCTGTATATCGAGGCCGCACAACTCCTACTCTGACACTCTACCACTAGGCCAGTGCACTTCGCTGTATATAGAGGCCCCATAACTCCTACTCTGACACACTACCACTAGACCAATGCGCTTTGCTTTATATAGAGGCCCCATAACTCCTACTCTTACAATCTACCACTAGACCAATGCACTTCGCTGTATACAGAGGCCCCATAACTCCTACTCTGACACTCTACCACCATACCAATGCACTTCGCTGTATATAGAGGCCCCACAACTCCTATTCTGACACTCTATCACTAGACCAATGCACTTCGATGTATATATAGGCCCCACAACTACTACTCTGACACTCTTCCACTAGACCAATGCACTTCGCTGTATATAGAGGCCCCATAACTCCAACTCTGACACTCTACCACTAGACCAATGCCCTTCGCTGTATATAGAGGCCCCTAACTCCTACTCTGACTCTCTACCACTAGACGTATGCGCTTCGCTGTATATATAGGCCAAATAACTCCAACTCTGAAACTCTACCACTAGACCAATGAGCTCCGCTGTATACCGAGGCCCCATATCTCTTACTCTGACACTCTACCACTAGACCAATGCGCTTCGCTGTATATGGAGGCCCCACAACTCCTACTCTGACACTCTACCACAAGACCAGTGCTCTTCGCTGTATATCGAGGCTCCACAACTCCTACTCTGACACCCTACCACTAGACCAATGCACTTCGGTGTATATAGAGGCCCCATAACTCCTACTCTGACACTCTATTACTAGACCAATGCACTTCGCTGTATATCGAGGCCGCACAATTCCTACTCTGACACTCTACCACTAGACCAGTGCACTTCGCTGTATATAGAGACCCCACAACTCCTACTCTGACACACTACCACTAAACCAATGCGCTTCGCTTTATATAGAGGCCCCATTACTCCTACTCTGACAATCTACCACTAGACCAATGCACTTTGCTGTATACAGAGGCCCCATAACTCCTACTCTGACACTCTACCACCAGACCAATGCACTTCGCTGTATATAGAGGCCCCACATCTCCTACTCTGACACTCTATCACTAGACCAATGCACTTCGATGTATATATAGGCCCCACAACTACTACTCTGACACTCTACCACTAGACCAATGCACTTCGCTGTTAATCGAGGCCCCATAACACATACTCTGACACTCTACCACTTGACCCATGCACTTCGCTGTATATCGAGGCCCCATAACTCCAACTCTGATACTCTATCACTAGACTAATGCACATCGCTGTATATAGAAGCCCCATACCTCCTACTCTGACACTATACCGCTAGACCAATGCACTTCGCTGTAGATAGAGGCCGCATAACTCCTACTCTGACACTCTAAAACTAGAACAATGCCCTTCGCTGTATATAGAGGCCCCATAACTCCTACTCTGATACTCTACCACTAGACCAATGCACTTCGGTGTATGTAGAGGCCCCATACCTCCTACTCTGACACCCTACCACTAGACCAATGCACTTCGCAGTATATAGAGTCCCACAACTCCTACTCTGACACTCTACCACTAGACCAATACACTTCGGTGTATATAGAGGCCCCAAAACTTCAACTCTGACACACTACCACTAGACCAATGCACTTCGGTGTATATAGAGGCCCCACAATTCCTACTCTGACACTCTACCACTAGACCAATGCGCTTCGGTGTATGTAGAGGCCCCATAACTCCTACTCTGACACTCTACCACTAGACCAATGCACTTCGCAGTACATAGAGTCCCACAACTCCTACTCTGACACTCTACCACTAGACCAATACACTTCGGTGTATATAGAGGCCCCACAACTTCAACTCTGACACACTACCACTAGACCAATGCACTTCGGTGTATATAGAGGTCCCACAATTCCTACTCTGACACTCTATCACTAGACCAATGCGCTTCCCTGTATATAGAGGCCCTATAACTCCTACTCTGACACTCTACCACTAGACCAATGCCCTTCGCTGTATATAGAGGCCCCTTACTCCTACTCTGAAAATCTACCACTAGACGTATGCGCTTCGCTGTATATATAGGCCAAATAACTCCAACTCTGAAACTCTACCACTAGACCAATGAGCTCCGCTGTATACGGAGGCCCCGTATCTCCTACTCTGACACTCTACCACTAGACCAATGCGCTTCGCTGTATATGTAGGCCCCACAACTCCTACTCTGACACTCTACCACAAGACCAATGCGCTTCGCTGTATATCGAGGCTCCACAACTCCTACTCTGACACCCTAATACTAGACCAATGCACTTCGGTGTATATAGAGGCCCCATAACTCCTACTCTGACACTCTACCACTAGACCAATGCGCTTCGCTGTATATCGAGGCCCCACGACTCCTACTCTGACACTCTACCACAAGACCAATGCGCTTCGCTGTATATCGAGGCTCCACAACTCCTACTCTGACACCCTACCACTAGACCAATGCACTTCGGAGTATATAGAGGCCCCATAACTCCTACACTGACACTCTATCACTAGACCAATGCACTTCGCTGTATATCGAGGCCGCACAACTCCTACTCTGACACTCTACCAATAGACCAATGCACTTTGCTGTATATCGAGGCCGCACAACTCCTACTCTGACACTCAACCACTAGGCCAGTGCACATCGCTGTATATAGAGGCCCCACAACTCCTACTCTGACACACTACCACTAGACCAATGCGCTTCGCTTTATATAGAGGCCCCATAACTCCTACTCTTACAATCTACCACTAGACAAATGCACTTCGCTGTATACAGAGGCCCCATAACTCCTACTCTGACACTCTACCACCAGACCAATGCACTTCGCTGTATATAGAGGCCCCACAACTCCTATTCTGACACTCTATCACTAGACCAATGCACTTCGATGTATATATAGGCCCCACAACTACTACTCTGACACTCTACCACTAGACCAATGCACTTCGCTGTATATCGAGGCCCCATAACTCATACTCTGACACTCTACCACTTGACCCATGCACTTCGCTGTATATCGAGGCCCCATAACTCCAACTCTGACACTCTATCACTAGACCAATGCACTTTGCTGTATACAGAAGCCCCATAACTCCTACTCTGACACTATACCTCTAGACCAATGCACTTCGCTGTAGATAGAGGCCGCATAACTCCTACTCTGACACTCTAAAACTAGAACAATGCGCTTCGCTGTATATAGAGACCCCATAACTCCTACTCTGACAATCTACCACTAGACCAATGCACTTCGCTGTATATAGAAGCCCCATAACTCCTACTCTGACACTCTACCACTAGACCAATGCGCTTCGCTGTATATAGAGGCCACACAACTCCTAGTCTGACACTCTACCATTAGACCAATTTACTTCGGTGTATATAGAGGCCCCACAACTCCTACTCTGACACTCTATCACTAGACCAATGCACTTCGATGTATATATAGGCCCCACAACTACTACTCTGACACTCTACCACTAGACCAATGCACTTCGCTGTATATCGAGGCCCCATAACACATACTCTGACACCCTACCACTTGACCCATGCACTTCGCTGTATATCGAGGCCCCATAACTCCAACTCTGATACTCTATCACTAGACTAATGCACTTCGCTGTATATAGAAGCCCCATAACTCCTACTCTGACACTATACCTCTAGACCAATGCACTTCGCTGTAGATAGAGGACGCATAACTCCTACTCTGACACTCTAAAACTAGAACAATGCCCTTCGCTGTATATAGAGGCCCCATAACTCCTACTCTGATACTCTACCACTAGACCAATGCACTTCGGTGTATGTAGAGGCCCCATACCTCCTACTCTGACACTCTACCACTAGACCAATGCACTTCGCAGTATATAGAGTCCCACAACTCCTACTCTGACACTCTACCACTAGACCAATACACTTCGGTGTATATAGAGGCCCCAAAACTTCAACTCTGACACACTACCACTAGACCAATGCACTTCGGTGTATATAGAGGCCCCACAATTCCTACTCTGACACTCTACCACTAGACCAATGCGCTTCGGTGTATGTAGAGGCCCCATAACTCCTACTCTGACACTCTACCACTAGAACAATGCACTTCGCAGTATATAGAGTCCCACAACTCCTACTCTGACACTCTACCACTAGACCAATACACTTCGGTGTATATATAGGCCCCACAACTTCAACTCTGACACATTACCACTAGACCAATGCACTTCGGTGTATATAGAGGACCCACAATTCCTACTCTGACACTCTATCACTAGACCAATGCGCTTCCCTGTATATAGAGGCCCCATAACTCCTACTCTGACACTCTACCACTAGACCAATGCCCTTCGCTGTATATAGAGGCCCCTTACTCCTACTCTGACAATCTACCACTAGACGTATGCGCTTCGCTGTATATATAGGCCAAATAACTCCAACTCTGAAACTCTACCACTAGACCAATGAGCTCCGCTGTATACCGAGGCCCCGTATCTCCTACTCTGACACTCTACCACTAGACCAATGCTCTTCGCTGTATATGTAGGCCCCACAACTCCTACTCTGACACTCTACCACAAGACCAATGCGCTTCGCTGTATATCGAGGCTCCACAACTCCTACTCTGACACCCTAATACTAGACCAATGCACTTCGGTGTATATAGAGGCCCCATAACTCCTACTCTGACACTCTACCACTAGACCAATGCGCTTCGCTGTATATCGAGGCCCCACGACTCCTACTCTGACACACTACCACAAGACCAATGCGCTTCGCTGTATATCGAGGCTCCACAACTCCTACTCTGACACCCTACCACTAGACCAATGCACTTCGGAGTATATAGAGGCCCCATAACTCCTACACTGACACTTTATCATTAGACCAATGCACTTCGCTGTATATCGAGGCCGCACAACTCCTACTCTGACACTCTACCAATAGACCAATGCACTTCGCTGTATATCGAGGCCGCACAACTCCTACTCTGACACTCTACCACTAGGCCAGTGCACTTCGCTGTATATAGAGGCCCCACAACTCCTACTCTGACACACTACCACTAGACCAATGCGCTTCGCTTTATATAGAGGCCCCATAACTCCTACTCTTACAATCTACCACTAGACCAATGCACTTCGCTGTATACAGAGGCCCCATAACTCCTACTCTGACACTCTACCACCATACCAATGCACTTCGCTGTATATAGAGGCCCCACAACTCCTATTCTGACACTCTATCACTAGACCAATGCACTTCGATGTATATATAGGCCCCACAACTACTACTCTGACACTCTACCACTAGACCAATGCACTTCGCTGTATATAGAGGCCCCATAACTCCTACTCTGACACTCTACCACTAGACCAATGCCCTTCGCTGTATATAGAGGCCCCTAACTCCTACTCTGACTCTCTACCACTAGACGTATGCGCTTCGCTGTATATATAGGCCAAATAACTCCAACTCTGAAACTCTACCACTAGACCAATGAGCTCCGCTGTATACCGAGGCCCCATATCTCTTACTCTGACACTCTACCACTAGACCAATGCGCTTCGCTGTATATGGAGGCCCCACAACTCCTACTCTGACACTCTACCACAAGACCAGTGCGCTTCGATGTATATCGAGGCTCCACAACTCCTACTCTGACACCCTACCACTAGACCAATGCACTTCGGTGTATATAGAGGCCCCATAACTCCTACTCTGACACTCTATTACTAGACCAATGCACTTCGCTGTATATCGAGGCCGCACAATTCCTACTCTGACACTCTACCACTAGACCAGTGCACTTCGCTGTATATAGAGACCCCACAACTCCTACTCTGACACACTACCACTAAACCAATGCGCTTCGCTTTATATAGAGGCCCCATTACTCCTACTCTGACAATCTACCACTAGACCAATGCACTTTGCTGTATACAGAGGCCCCATAACTCCTACTCTGACACTCTACCACCAGACCAATGCACTTCGCTGTATATAGAGGCCCCACATCTCCTACTCTGACACTCTATCACTAGACCAATGCACTTCGATGTATATATAGGCCCCACAACTACTACTTTGACACTCTACCACTAGACCAATGCACTTTGCTGTTAATCGAGGCCCCATAACACATACTCTGACACTCTACCACTTGACCCATGCACTTCGCTGTATATCGAGGCCCCATAACTCCAACTCTGATACTCTATCACTAGACTAATGCACATCGCTGTATATAGAAGCCCCATACCTCCTACTCTGACACTATACCTCTAGACCAATGCACTTCGCTGTAGATAGAGGCCGCATAACTCCTACTCTGACACTCTAAAACTAGAACAATGCCCTTCGCTGTATATAGAGGCCCCATAACTCCTACTCTGATACTCTACCACTAGACCAATGCACTTCGGTGTATGTAGAGGCCCCATTACTCCTACTCTGACACCCTACCACTAGACCAATGCACTTCGCAGTATATAGAGTCCCACAACTCCTACTCTGACACTCTACCACTAGACCAATACACTTCGGTGTATATAGAGGCCCCAAAACTTCAACTCTGACACACTAC
>JAWPHD010010816.1:0-89734 GCA_037043455.1 Cyrtodaria siliqua | reverse complement strand
GAAGAATTGTCACTATCCCTTGTGGAGATATCCATGTTAAGGGGATTAAACTGAACTGGTGAGTTTTGGGGGGATTGTGTATTGTTTATCTCAGTTTTCATGACAGTATCTGATGGTTTCTGATAGGAACAGTCTATAGACCTGGTGGAGATATCAATATGCATGGTTTTTTTAGGATTTGAGAATTCTGTAGCACGGATCTCAGTTTTAGTATCAATACGGATGGGATTTAAAAGGTTTTGAGGATCCAGAGAGTAGGTTATAGCTCCGTTTGTGGTTGTATTCAAGATGGGGGTAATAAACTTATTTCCTTATGAAGGGGTGTATTTATGATATAGGTGACCTCTATGGGGTTTGTAGTCTCCTCTATATTGGGGTGGGGGGGGGGGGGAGTTTGTTTAGAGGAGGAGGAGAAGAGAGGTTTGCCAAGTCGGCGGATATTCTTATCCTGACCTCTACTAAATTTAATTATTTTCGGGTTCCAAAAAGAGCTAGAGAGCATTTCCGTGTCAACTGCTAGCTCATTATCAATAGTGATAATTTTGTCTGCGGGAGCTATATTTGTCATTTTCATGTTTTCTGTTTTAAGTTGTTTATTTGTAGTCCCTAATGTTAAGGTTACCTTGTCAGCGATACATGTAGTATTTGGAAGTGATATTGGTGTGGCCCTATAGATGCGGGTGGTAGGGGAACTAGATAAGTTGAGTTTATTAGAGTCCTGTTTTAGAGAATTAAGTTGAGGCTGGGGGACTTTGGGAACTGAATCCTGTAAATTTTTGGGGATCTGCGGATGGACAGTATCTGGGGAGTGGATTTTGAACGGGCGGGTCTCAATTTCTAGTAGTGAAGGAATGTATTTTAATCAAGATCTAAATAATGAAAGGGTTTCGAAGTCTGTGGCTCGTCTGTTTAGGAATACCTTCCTTGGCTGTCTATGTAAGGGGACTTTATGAGGATATGATATAGTTTGACTTTTTTTAAATGGACGTGTTTTTATATCTAGTAGAGAAGGTATCCCTGAATGTTTTGTATTAAGAGTTGGGGGTTCAGGATCAACATCCCAATCACTTTTTTCTGTGACCCAGATTGATTTTTTAGTAGTCTCGTGATTTATTGGGACATTAGGAGAGTTTTTTTCCAAGTGATTTTCAAGTGGTGAGACATTAGATTCGGATGAAAAAGTACGGGGTCTTGATTGTTTTGTATCCTTAAAAATGTTGATGGCCACAGCCCAAGATACTTTTTTTAACTGAGTAATTTTTGTAATTTCTACTGCTTTGGTATAGGCGGAACATCCCCTATACCTAGTAGTGTGTGGACCTCCACAGTTTGCACAGCAGTAGTTTGTGGAGGAGCAGTCTCCAGTGTGGTGGGCTTTGGCACATTTGGCGCAGGGTAAAGTTCCTTTGCATTTGTTAATTTTGTGCCCAAAGCCCTGACACTGGAAACATCTAATTGGGGGAGAGACAAATTTCTCCACTTCAAATGAAGTATATGTTTTGAATATTTTGAGGATTTTAGGGAGTGTATCCCCACCGACGACGACCTTCACTGCCCCTGTGTTTAATCCAAATTTGTTTTTTAGAATGTTAAGAGAAATGATATGTGGAGTTTTGTTATTTTCGTCCACAAATTCTTTTTGTATCGCCCAGCACTCTTTGGAAACTATTTGACATTTTTTTAATTTTATTCGTAGGGGGAGCGGGAAGTATTGCTATTGATAAGGATAAATTAAATGATTTTGTAAAAATGGAAAATAAGGAGTGTTTGTTAAAGTAAATATACACTTGACAATTTACTAAAACAAATTCACACTCTGTATTAACAGTATAAAATTATATACTATTAGATGTTAAAATTAACAGATAATAACTGTCAACGTGATCTAGTTATAGTAGATGAAACAGTATGTGTATACCACTATTAACACTAATAAAACTATTAAGATCCTATGCACCTATGCACTTAATACCCTGGTATATGTATAGAATTATATATGGATAGAAGTAGCGTATCCTATACTCTTTATAGAATGAGTATAGAATGAACAATCCAAACTAAATGTCACCGTACTGCTGGTCAGCTGCCGACCTATTTTTAATTAAGTTATTTATAAGCCGGAAGTGGGTAAACAATAAACGTTTTGCTAACGTATTGTATATATAATGTAATTATTCCCAATGCGAAGCTCAGTCTCAAAAATATCAACACTAATAGACACTACACCCAATCAGAAGCAATTATGTATCTAAAATTGTATGTAAAGTTATAATATGAAACAATATGCCTATACCGGAAATGAATTGAAACGTATGTAGTACGTTTCTAGATACTATTGTGTATAGTTTCGAAAATCCTCTATGCTCACAATGCTTCTGAGTACAAATCAAAACTTTTCTAGAGATATGTAGTCTATATGCACAAACTAACTAAACGAAGGAGTTGTCTTCTTTTATTAGGTATATATTGTATATGTAAGAATCTTTTGTTATCCAGATCTTATCGGAAACAAAAATTATTGTAAAGTGCAGATATTATCGAAACTGTACATTCGCCTCTAGATAAAAATAAAGTCTAAAAATAGACTATTGTAATTTGGGCGAATGTGTCGAACTGAGAACAATAGGTAACACGTTGCATTTAGAATAGTGCTCACCAAGGTATAAAAAATATAGCCAATACTGGTGTAAACAAACTTTAGACTCTATCGAAAAGTATGATAAAAACTAATATCCTCAGATAAAATTCAGCGTCTAGGGTATAGATAGAAATAAAAAAACTATTGTGGACTATACTGCGAGACGGGATGGATCTACCACCCCAGTCACGAAGTAAAAGTCTCACTCTAGCAGTCTAAGTAGTTTGCCCCTGATAATAATCAGAGAGCAAACAAATAACGTATAAGACTGCTATGTCTCTAAACCCCGAACACTAAACCCTATCCGTAGATATTTAAAATTTTAAAAACAGAAGTAACACCAGTAAGACGTCTAAACCGGTCGAGTGCATAGGTGAGAATGAGGAAATGGTTATTAAATGTGTCTTAAAGGTGGTTTATCGTCAGCAGTTTGAATACTGGACCATTGTGAATTGTTTATTGAAATTGGCTTGATGTTTTAATGTTCAGTTTAATTTCTCAAAGTGGATTGAAAATGGACCAATCAGAATCAAGGAGAAAATTTCTATAGAATAGAGTTAGATTCTGTTTGGATTTTTATTTCACAAAACTGTTTGACAACGGGCCAGTCAGAGCAAAAATGTAAATGTAGATACGTGTGTGTGTGTGTAGTTCTTAGGTGTATAGTCCGTCCGCCAACGAACACGTCAAGGTATACCTGACGCGATGGGCACAATAGAGTCTGGACTTTTAAAGTTGTAATTTTGAATTTTGAATCTTATATAGACCTTGCCAACAGGTCTGTTTAATGCCTAAGTATGTGCTAAAAACTGTGTCAACAACAGCGTATAATTCAACCTAATTTCGTGTATTGACACCTTCCGGTCCTAGCTTTGTTTGGCGTTGTGTTATATGTGGTGCGTGCTTGTTTTGTAGTGTTATGATTATGTTTTTGACATATATTTGCTGGGGTTTGATGAGGGGTATGCCTGTACCACGCCATCTTGGGGATGATTAGCGTGTCCATTTGCAGCATACTAATACTTGTGGTCATCGAACTGGGGCCTGTTCGGTTATTACTGTGTTGTATGTTTGTACATGTTGGGGCATTTGTTGGTGTTCAGTTTGTTGGTTACTATGCCTGGGGCATAGCGTGTGCGTCTGGTCTGAGGTACTGTGGCAGCAATTCCACATCTTGTTCGCGCAAGGGGATTGCTACCACTGGGAGGGAAAGGCCAATTATGTTCAATAACGGTTTCCAGTCAAGACTGCCCCTGTGGGATGTGTCCCACAGGTTGGTGATGAAAGGGACCGTAGGGAGGCGCTCCTTAGTCCTAAATGGGTATGTGCCGTGTTTACTGGTTTTAGAATTAACATGACTTTTGTACTTAGTTATGAACTATTACACTATTATTACTGTATTTGTTGGATTTTAAGACGGTCACATCCCGCTCGATATTTCCGTGGGACGCGTTTTATTGTAATTATTCGACCGACGCGAGTGTCAAAGGTAGTTACTTATATAGACCAATTTAAGATCTCATCCATACACATAAACGTATATTAATGCACGGAGTATATATATATATATACGAATATTGGGTGATACCACATAGTAGGTAATTATATATAAGGATAATTGTAAGATTTCATACATACACATAGATGTCCATACATACATACACATAGTAGATATATACAGAATAATAACATTACAGGTAGTTATTATATTTCATACACACTCATACATATAGACATTTCACTTATTTCCTAGATATTTCATTTTAATTTCGTCGACCTTAACCTGTCGTGTTCTACTGGCCTGACCTGACCTACTTGAGTGTCCTACTTAAAAATATGTATTTAATGCCGAGTTTCTTAACTATGTTATTCAGGGTCAGGGTCGATATAAATGTCAAGGTCGGAATTGTCAATTTGGACACGGCGCGGACCGGATGGAAATCACTTAGTTTTTAAGCGATATTATTACTGTTTTTATGAGCGAAATTGACAATAAGCAAGGCACAACATACCACAATGCAAACCAAATCAGCAACCACGGATACAAGACAACCTAGTGGCGAGACGGTTAGACAATGCAATATCAACATATTCATGAATTCCCATACTGACTCTGTGATTAGGGTATTACAGGAACAGTTAGATCTCCCATCATCAACCTTATCTTGAAATCCATAATTGATGACGTTATTCATCTATGAGTACATGAGACATGTCAAATTGTCACTATCGATACAGAGAAAAGCAAATACATATTCATAAAATAATTACTACACAATTCAATACTAAAACGATTATCTTGAGGTTTTCATACATACACAAATACATATATACATGCACACGACCTCACTATGCCAATATTTATTACATACTGCTTTTAGTTTTGCTGTAACTTGCCTATGCTAATACCTAATTATTTCTCTAAATGATAACTATAACCTGGCCTGCTATGTATGTATGTTCATATACCCTTTTCAAAACACCCCACAGTGATGTCGCGCCACCCCAGCTTTTTAGTCTTCTTCACTTTGTAGGTGTAGTTCCTTCATAGTTTAGGCATTAATTTGGTAGCGCGGCCCCACCGTGCGGTGTTGTCCCCTTATTGATATAGGGTCCAGTGCCTTTGACCTCATCCCCATTTTAATGACCAGTCCTCTTTTACTCGAAGCATTTCTTGGCCCATTTTAAAAAGTTGAATTGGATTTCTAGACGTCAACCACACTCCCCCATCATCATTTGTCAAAAGCATTGCTTAGATCTAAAAATATAGCTAGTAAATAGTCTTTGTTCATTTGCGCTTTCCTACAATCTGATTCGAGTCTTATAAGGTGGTCCTCGCATGATCTGTTAGGTCTACATCCGGATTGATATTTAGATATTAGATTGTTTTTTTCCGCATAATTGACTAATCTTGGTTTAACCATTTTTTGCATGACTTTTGATAATACTGGAGTTAGCGATATTGGTCTATAAGAAGCTGGAAGGTGTTTATCTTTGCCTATTTTCAGTATCGGTATTATAACAGATTCGCTCCAGCTTTCTGGGGATATTGCATTTGCCCAAGAATGGTTATATATTTCTATTAGTTTTAATTTTGCATTTTCCGGTAATTCTTTAATCATTTCATAATGTACAAGATCTTCACCAGGGGCCGTATTTTTGCAATTTTGTAAAGCTTGTTCTAATTCAAATAGAGTAAATTCTTTATTGTATTCAATTTCTATATGACTATCTTGTGTTTTCATTTTTTTGTCAAGAATGTTTTCCATAGATTATTTTATTAGCAGGAATTCTTGTTTGTGTTCCTCATTGCTACTTACTTTTTGATAATGTTTTGCTAGCGTATTAGCTTTTTCATTATCGTTATATATAAATTTAGTTCCTTGTATTAGTGTTGGCATTGTTTTGGATGGTTCCCCCCTAAATCGGTTAACTATATCCCAAATATCTTTAGAATTAGTTCTATGATTGATTTTAGAAATGAATTTTTGCCAGCAGTTAATTTTTGCCTTTTTAATTGTATCTTTCGTTTCGTTTCGTGTTAGTTTATAAATTTCATATGCTTCCGGGCCCTTGTTTTTGGCATAATTTTTCCTAGCGTTCTCTCTTTTCTTTATGCTTATTTTGCATTGTTCTGTCCACCATGGGCATATTTTCTTAGTATTTTTGTTCTTAGTTTCTTGCTTTGGTAAAGTTTTAGAGCATACTTCTGAGAGTTCTGTAATACATTTTTCATGATTTCCCTCTAGGTCTAAATTGTCAAGATTAAATTGAAATTTATCGTTGCAGATCTGCCTAAACTGGGTCCAATCAGCTTTATTTATTCTCCATTTTGCTTGCGTTTTAATGGGTTCATATTCTGCTTTAAAGTTTAATTTTATTTCTATTGGGAAGTGGTCACTACCTATTGTGTTATCTACTGTATCAAATGTTGCCTTATGTGCTAACTCTGCCGATATAAGACACAAATATATTGAAGAATCTTTATGGCCCCCATCCCCTATTCTTGTAACCTGATCATTATTCATTAACACCATATGATGTTCTTCTAGTTCATCATATAGTAATTCAGCCTCGTTATCATATCTTAGATCACCCTGTGGATTCCAGGTTGGATGCTTGAGATTGAAATCTCCTATCATTATTGTATTTTTATTTGCATTTTTAAATAGGTTTTGCAGGTTTACCTCGGTATTGTGTTCCGTTGCTGGTACATAGCAGTTAATAATTCTTATATTACGTTTTGACCCAAAAACAGTTATCCCATTGACTTCCATTTTGCCTATGTTTTGTATTTTATATTCTATAAATTTAACCCCATTTCTAACATAGATAGCCACCCCTCCTCCCTTTTCCTTACCGGGCCTGCATGTGTTAACCGGTGTTTGGTAACCATTTATCGAAACTTCTTTATTTTTTAGATGTGTTTCTTGTAAACATAAAACATCAGGTTGAGGGTTTGCATTGTCTAAAAAGTTCTGCAGTTCTGTCTTTTTTGATGCTTCCTGACCACTTATTCCACGTGTGTTCCAAGACATGATAACTAGGCCGTTTTTATTTAAATTCATTTTTTGTTTGGGTCCCTCCATTTTAGCCTAGTTATCTTGGTAACTTACTTATCTAGCCTATACTACGTTTTTAAATCTAGTATCTCTGCCCCCAGTAACGTCCTGGCATGATGGGACCCCTTATTGGGTAATTTGCCATTGGTCCCCGGTGTGGTTGGGGAGCCATTGGACCCCACATTGCCTGTCCTTGTCTAAAATATATTGGCCTATTATGAAAATGATGATTTGGGTTTGGTCCCCGGTTTTGCCTATTGTAGTTTGTGACAGATTTTGGCCTGTCTTAGGTTTGGTGTACCTGTGGGACAGGTGTTGTTTTTATGGCGACACCTTCCCCCTCTATTTCATTTATAAGGTTTTCTATTTCTAATTCTGATAGATCTTTTTTTATTTTTGGGATTATTTTGCGGAGTGCCGCTTTAACCTTGGCATTAATTACTTCTTTATTTGTTTCATTCTGTGGTCTAGGGGTATTAACCTGGGGCGTGTGCATGGGTGTGGCCTTTTTTGCTAAAGGTTCAAACCCTGCTGATTTTCTATTATCATTATGAGATTCTTGGATTTTATTATTTTTAAATTCTATGTCCTTGATATATATTTGGTATGCAGGACAACCCTTGTAAGCCGCACTGTGCTGGTTCCCACAGTTTCCACAGTGTTTGTCTTGTTTATTCCTACACATAGTGGCTGTATGGGGACCCGCACAGTGGAGGCACTTGGGTGTATGCTTGTTGCATTTCTTTGTTAAATGGCCATGCATTTGACAGTTATTGCATCGGATCGGGGTCCAGAGAGCAGGTTCTACTAATATGGTTTTCCCTTGTTGCGATTTTATTTCAAGTGGGATGTTTGCTGAGTTAAAAGTAACCTTTATTGTGGCAGATGGTATTAGCTTGCCATTCACTTTGTCAAATCCCCTGTAAGCCCTAGTAATGTTATTATGTTTAGCATTGAGAATCTGTTTTAGTGCCTCTTCCGTTTGAGCTTTGCCTGTATCCATAAGTATGATACCTTTGGATTGTTTGTTTGAATGGGTTGCTTTGTTTTTGTCTGTTGTTAATTCAAAATCATATTGCGCAAATTTGAAATTGTTAGCGTGGTCCATTTTTGAAGAGTTAATTCTGAATCGTGGTAATTGACCTGGTACTTGTGCTAGGGCCTCACAGTATGTGTGGCCCACATGTTTTACAAATTCTGTAATTACAGACTTCAGTTGGTCCATTGGGAAGGCCCGCTGGATTGTTGTCAGGGTGATGACAATCCATAGGCCGTCTACCACTGTACCAGATTGTTGGTTTGTTTTTGCTTTGTTTTTGTTTTTTGTTTTCCACCCCCCTTCCTTATCGTTGCTCTCTGACCTCTTCCCCTCGGCAACCACTGTTTCCTGCGTTTGATTGTTCTTAACTGAGTCATTAATGGGACCTCCCTCTATCGAATCGAACCTATTTAGTATCTCTACCAATTGTTGAACTGAGATGTCTATCCCATTCTGCGCTATTTCTCTATCTTTATCTACTATACTTTCATCCAAGCTGCTATCTCCTTCCTCTACCTCTACATATTGTGCCTTGTTGACTGGGCTACCCATGCTTCCTATACTCTCATTGCTGCTTTCTAGACTTCTATCTCTTTTTGTTCCTATCTTTCCTAACGTCGTCAGATTAGGCGTACTTGCCATTAGTGGCGCTCTCATGTTGAGTAGGTTTTGGCCTGTTCCGGCCCTAGTAGGGGTGGCCTTGACCCTCTCACTCTCTACTACTACTACATCCGCGTATGTTGGTTTGCTTATCGCTTCCATTTTACTCTGTTCTATTCTATTCTCTCTTGTTAATTTATATCTATTCTATTCTATTCAATTCTATTCAATTCAACCTTGTTTATTTTCGAAACTTACTGAATGGTTTGCCCTAGATTAGATGTGTGTGTGTGTGTAATTCTAAGGTTTATAGTCCGTCCGCCAACGAACACGTCAAGGTATACCTGACGCGATGGGCACAATAGAGTCTGGACTTTTAAAGGTGTAATTTTGAATTTTGAAGCTGATATAGACCTTGCCAACAGGTCTGTATAATGCCTAAATATGTGCTAAAAGCGGTGTCAACAACAGCGGTTAATTCAACCTAATTTCGTGTATTGACACCTTCCGGTCCTAGCTTTGTTTGGCGTTGTGTTATATGTGGTGCGTGCTTGTTTTGTAGTGTTATGATTATGTTTTCAACATATCATATTTGCTGGGGTTTGATGAGGGGTATGCCTGTACCACGCCATCTTGGGGATGATTAGCGTGTCCATTTGCAGCATACTAATACTTGTGGTCATCGAACTGGGGCCTGTTCGGTTATTACTGTGTTGTATGTTTGTACATGTTGGGACATTTGTTGGTGTTTAGTTTGTTGGTTGCTATGCCTGGGGCATAGCTTGTGCGTCTGGTCTGAGGTACTGTGGCAGCAATTCCACATCTTGTTCGCGCAAGGGGTTTGCTACCACTGGGAGGGAAAGGCCAATTATGGTCGATAACGGTTTCCAGTCAAGACTGCCCCTGTGGGATGTGTCCCACAGGTTGGTGCTGAAAGGGACCGTAGGGAGGCGCTCCTTAGTCCTAGATGGGTATGTGCCGTGTTTACTGGTTTTAGAGTCAACATTACTTTTGTACTTAGTTGTTGGGTTTTAAGACGGTCACATCCCTTGTGGTATAATGCACAATAAAAAATTAATGTTTCTGTATGGCTTCTACTGGTATACTTATTTGGTTACTTATTTGTTGTTGTTTTCTATAATTGTTCTAATACAAAAAATCAAATGCCTAAAAAGTGGCCTAATATGTGCTATTCCCACTATAGCACCGCTCGATATTTCCGTGGGACGCGTTTTTATTGTAATTACTTATTCGACCGACGCGAGTGTCAAATGTAGTTACTTATATAAACAAATTTAAGATCTCGTCCATACACATACACGTACTTTAATGCACGGAGTATATATATATATATATATACGCATATTGGGTGATACCACATAGTAGGTAATTATATATAAGGATAATACAAGATTTCATACATACACATAGATATACATACATCCATACACATAGTAGATATATACAGAATAATATCATTACAGGTAGTTATTATATTTCATACACACTCATACATATAAACATTTCACTTATTTCCTATATGTTTCATTTTAATTGCGTCGACCTTAACCTGTCGTGTTCTACTGGCCTGAACTGGCCTACTTGCGTGTCCTACTTAAAAATATGTATTTAATGCCGAGTTTCTTAACTATGTTTTTCAGGGTCATGGTCGATATAAGTGTCAAGGTCGGATTTGTCAATTTGGACACGGCGCGGACCGGATGGAAATCACTTGGTTTTAAAGCGATATTAATATTGTTTTTATGAACGAAATTGACAATAAGCAAGGCACAACACATTACAATTTAAATCAAATCAGCAACCAAAGATACAAGACAACCTAGTGGCGAGCCGGTTAGACAATGCAATACCAACATGCTCATGAAATCCCATACCAACTCTGTGATTAGGGTATTACAGGATCAGTTAGATCTCACATCATCAACCTAATCTTGAAATCCATAATCGATGAAGTTTTTCATATATGAGTATGTGAGACATGTCAAATTGTCACTGTTTTTTAGGTTTGCTGACGGTCACATCCCTTCTGATGGGATGAGCACTTAGTGAGGTAAATTTACAGAATAATTATATAGACCATTGTAAGTTTTCATACATACACCTGTACATACATTCATGCACACCATATGCCCTCTCTCTCCCATTCCAGCGCGTTGTACGCCAAGGACTGTCGAAGGGTTATATATAACAGTCTTATAACGGGACGGGGGAGGGATGGCATCCGGCGCTTGTGTGCTATAGGCACTGGTAAGTTTCCATGCATACTCATATACATACATACATGCACACGCATAGGATATATGCGGGATCTATTTAGCTACACATACTCTAATACAAACGGCCGGGAGATCGACCTCACTGTCCTAGAACACAATAAGGGGCTGTAAGTTGCCTATGCTAATACTGTACTATTTCTATCATGAATAAATATACCGGCTCTGCTATGTACGCATGTTCTTTTATCCTTTAAAGCACCCCAAAGTGGTGTCGCGCCACCCAATCTTTTAAGTCTTCTTCCAGCCTAGACGGAAATACGCTTACACGCCCCAAAGACTACAGCGAGCATCAACTCGCTGTATTTGTGTCAGTGGAGAGATTCGCCTACAATGGAGGTGTAGTTCCTTCATAGTTTAGGCATTGATTTGGTAGCGCGGCCCCACCATGCGATGTTGTCACCATTATTGATATGTGGTCCGGTGCCGCGTCCTCATCGTTAACCTACTCAGCGCTCACAGAGCCGGTTCCAGGGTGAGTTACAACCCCAGTCGCTACCGAGTGTCAGGAAGGATGGCGGATTGAGCCATTGGCCCATATTACAATGTCCGTGTGCACCATACTTATAGTTTACACTGTACATCTTCTCTATTTACCTAACCTTTTGTATCTGTTATATTGTATTCTGCCTGTCATGATATGGTTTGTCCTATTCTAAGTTTTAAGCGAGTGTACGGGCCCAGACTCAAGCTTACTGACACGGACCCCCCAGTTCGCACCCTAGCTGCAGGACTGCATGTTTGCGGCGCCGCCGGGATTGAACCAAGATGATCACTTGTGCCCATCGGCTATCACAGAAATTATTCCACGTGCAGATGAAGCACCACATTAGACTCAACTAATCGTTTTTAACTTTCGCTAGGTTTTTTAGTAATAGTACGATTTGACTTGTCCATATCTAAGTATGTTTACAATATCTATATAATCATACATTTATATTTACATGTTGCATGTTCGATCCCCATTTAGTTGGGATTATGGTTTATTTTCTTTTTACAAAACGGATTGAAAATGGACCAATCAGGGATTTGTTGGTTTTTTGTTTCGCGAAACGGATTGAAAATGAACCAATCAGGTGTAAGCTGCATTTTCGTTTTGCAAAACGGATTGAAAATATCCGCGCGGTCCAAAGTGAGAGCACCGTTAATGAAATGTTGGTTTTTTAATGGTTTTTAAATTATGGGTTTCACCCCTAGTTGCTTTCCCATCGCTCTTTCGGCGCCCATGGGGGCAAAGCATGTGTTAAACACCTTATACCGAGGGGCAGTGGTGCTGCAAGTAGAGTGTGGGTCCATTTAATTGGTGTTTTATCGTTAATAAGTCGTCTTGAGATATGGTGGTAGAATATCAAATGTGTGCAATTCCGTTTATGCATTTATATTAATGATGGCAGAAGTCAAGATCAGATGTACAGTATACCCCCATATGGCTAAATATACACCTAGACCCATACATTTCATGCTACATACGACATATACCGACATACATATTCCTTTACTGGCTATTTGCTACGTAATTATGACCACACACATGTACACCATATGAGTTTAATATATATGAGGATCATCCGGCACACATATTACGCAAGATATTGACTGTAACATGCATGTCGGCGATCCCCATATACATAAATATCACCACTTGTGCCTTTTTACTGAGTACTTAGCGGCAACAGAGCATGTTTGATTCTATATTCTGTATAAAACTCCTGTCGATCGGAGGAACTTAAATACCGCTTTCCGCGTTTCTACTGCATATTGAGTTTCCGGGAATAATAGCGCTTTTTGGTCTATTATCTTTAATCCTAACTTGAGAAGGTCGGTTTTTAGTGTTTCGCGTTGGCTTAAGTATAGGGGGCATAGACCCGAGGGATCAAAGAAGGTGTGGTCAAATGATCCGTTTTGACCGCATGTTTCGCAGTCTGTGCTTATGCCGTTGCTAGTTTTAATCTTATCATTGTCTCCTAGCCGGCTATGTCCTAATCTTAGTCGGGTATATGCAATATCCATGCGTCTATCTTCGCTATATTGTATTACTTTATTTGGTACATGGGGGTGCATGGAAATACGTTGTGTGGTAGCTTTTGACCAGTTTTGCTTCCATTCGCTTGTTATTTTAGCTTTAATTATCGAATAGATTTCTTTAAGGCCTAATGGCAGGGGTATTGGGGTGCCTTTGCTTGCCCCTCTGTTAGCCCAGTAGTCCGCCCTTTCATTCCCTTCTATATCTACGTGGCTGGGGATCCAATTCATTTCTAATAGTATGTTTAGTTCTGAAATGGTGTTGATTTGTTTTAGGATCGAATAAGTTAGGTCGGGTCTACTATTGTTAGTACCATTAGCTATTGATTGTAGTGAGCTCAGATTGTCGCTGAATATCACCACTTTTTCGGGTTTGAATGTTATTATCCATTCGAGCGCTATTCGAATCGCTACTAGTTCGGTTGTGTATACTGATAACCTGTGGTCTACTTTATAAGCTTTTTCTAAAATCAAAGTATTGTTGGTACTGTATATGCAAATTCCCGATCCGGCTATTTCTTTCTCGGGGTTTTTACTCCCATCTGTATATATTTTGACATAATCCTTATAGTTGCTGTCTATATGGTCTATACTTATATTGCGTGCTATCGCGGGTTCTGTTTGTTTTTTATTAATTAAGTGGGTGAGATCTAGGCACGGCTTTAAGATTCGTATTAGCGTATTATCGGGGTAGACGGGTTTTGATATTGATAGGTTGGTCATGTTATGTTTACTTAACAAGGTTTGTATTTGCTGAGTATACGGGAGTTTTAGGCGAGTTTTATCTTTTTTATGTTCGAATATGCCTATCTTTTTTTATTTTCCCGTTAATTGGGAGGTTTTGTTTTAGCCGGGTTGATCTTGCCCAGTATTTAAGCATATTCTTTTCGCGGTGTATAATCAGTGGCGTTTCTGCACATTCCGCCATGAGTCCAATTATGTTGGTTGACCTATGTGCCCCTGTGGCTATGCGCAGGGCTTTATTTTGTATTACTTGTAGTTTATATAGTAACCTATCGGACGCGGAGGCATATGCTATGTCTCCATAACTGATTTTACTTAAAATTAGCGCTTTGTATAGGTTGATTAAGGATGTTTTATCTGCACCGTACGTGCTGTAAGTTAACATTCTAATCAGGCGCATATCCTTATTACATCTTTCTATGACATACGTGATGTGTTTCTTCCATGTCAGATGCCTATCGAAGTACATTCCCAGGAATTTTGCATGTGGCGCGTATTCTACTGTTTTGTTACATAGTTTCGGTTTTTTTAGTTTAAATTCTTTTTCGGGATACCTTCCTGGTTTTGATATTATCATGACCTGTGTTTTTTCGGGGTTTATTTTCATACCCCACGTTATTGACCACTTTTCGATTTTGGACATCAGTTGTTGCCCTAGTTGTGTTAATCTAACCGGACTTCGAGATTTTATCCACATGGCCCCGTCATCGACGTATTGGGCTAATTGAGTGCGATTTAACCGTTTTGTAATAGTTTCGTTGTGCTCCGTCACCGCCATTTTTAGAGTATTCATGTATATACAGAAAATGATTGGGGATAAAACGCTACCCTGGGGACAGCCATTTTCTGCTATTTTGGTGTCTGATACATGACCATTTACTTTAACTTTAGTTTTTCTTTCCATTAAAAATACATTGAGCCATTTGAGTAGTCTCCCCCTGATTCCCAGCTGATACATTAACATGAGGGCTCCCTTGTTCCAGTGTATATCAAATGCATTACTAAGGTCCATGAACACCGTTAGTAAGTAGTTATTTTCAAGTTGGGCTTGTCTACCATCATTTTCTAGTCGTGCGAGGTGGTCAGTGCAGGAGTGGTATGGCCTGCATCCTGACTGATCTATTGACATTAGGCCCTGTGGTTCTAGATAGGCTATAATTCTGGTTTTTATTATTTTTTGCATGATTTTAGAGAGTACTGGGTCCAGGGATATAGGCCTGTACGACGATGGGAGGGTTTTATCTTTTCCCATTTTTAGTATGGGGATTATGAGGGATTCACTCCATTCTTCGGGATGTGTTCCAGTTGACCAGGAATAGTTATATAATTCGACCAGTTTGATTTTGCCATTTGTTGTGAGGTTAATTATCATGTCATAATGAATGCTATCTTCCCCCGGGGCTGTGCTATTACATGTTAAGAGTGCTAAATTGAGCTCAGAGAGTGAAAATGGCTAATTAAATTCGCAGTCAGAGTGGTCTCCCTCCGTTTCCATTATTTTATCATACGTGGTTTCATTTACTTTCTTTAATTTTAGAAATTGTTCGTCATAATTCATATCACTGCTTACTTTCTGATATTGGGATGCCAGTGTGTTTGCTTTAGTTTGGTTATCATATATTTCTTTTTGATCCTGTACTAAAGTGGGTATCGGTTCCATTGGTTGACCTTTGAACCTTTGAACTATATTCCAGACTTGTTTCGATGTTGTTTTGTAGTTAATTTGGGATATGAATTGTTTCCAGCATTCATATTTTGCTTTTTTGATAGTGTTTTTTGCTATGGATCTCTGGGTTTTGAATTTTTTCCAGGTTTCATCGTTTTTATTGCTCTTATATGTTTTTCTGAGGTTTTCCCTTTTTTTAATATCTATTTTGCATTGGTCTGTCCACCAGGGAAAAACGTTCTTTCTTTTCTTTATACCGGCTTTAGTTTTTGGTATTGCCGTTTTGCACACATTTTGTAATTCTGTTGTAAAGGCATTGTATTTACCTTGAATATTGTTCTCAGGCGTGTTGTAGTCGAAGTGTTGGTCACATGTGTGTTTAAACTTATTCGAATCTGCCTTATCTACCTTCCATTTAGCTGGAATGACTATGGGCTGGTATTGGGTTTTGAATCTAACGCTAGTGATTGTAGGGTAATGGTCGCTTCCTATAGTGTTATCAAATACACTACAGGTTGCTTTATGTGCTATACTATTTGAGACTATACTAAGGTCTAGGGTAGAGTCCCGTTGACCGTCTTCACCTAATCTAGAGGCCTGGTTATTATTGATTATTTGCATATTTCTGTCATTAATGGCTTCTATAAGATACTTAGCCTGATTGTCATGCCTTGGATCGCCCGGGGGGTTCCACATTGGGTTTTTTAAATTGAAGTCCCCGGTCATGATTGTACAGTGTGTTGTATTGTTAAATAACGCTCTTATATTATTTTCATTGGCATAGTCGGTGTGGGCGATATAGACATTAATTATAATAACGTTTTGTGTGGTTCCCTGTATTTTGACAGAGTTGTATTCTATGTTTTCTATTGTTTTGACTTTGTTTTCTATAAATTGGATCCCTAATTTAACATAAATCGCTACTCCCCCACCTTTTTGAAGGCCTGGCCTCTGGGTATTAATTGGTGTTTGATATCCAATTAGTTTAACCGCCTTTTCTTTTGAAAATGTTTCTTGAATGCAAATTACATCTGGTTTAGGGTTCATATCTTCTAATACCTGCTGGAGTTCTGTTGCTTTATGCGCTTTTCTCCCCGTAAGGCCCCTGGCGTTCCATGACATGACTACTAGGTTTTGTTTCTTGAAGTTAAACTTATTATTTTTTGGGGCGTAATAAGTACCGATCCTAGTAGTAGTGGTTGGGGCTACAATTGGGGAGTTGTACCCTATTTATTTAGTATGGGTAGTATGGGGGTTGAGGTAAGTAACCCATATTTTGAGGGGGCCTCCTGTCTAATGGGTGCACTCTGTGTTGCTGCCTATATGCATTGTATGGGAGATTGCCCCATCGGGGTGGGGGTGGGGGTGGTCCTCTATTCAATCTGAATGATCTGTGCTGATCATATATCGGTCCTAGGTCTGGCATGTTAGCCCAGTGGGGTGTGGGAGGGGTTGGGTTTTTGTTGGCTCCATGTTTGCTCCGTGTCCCGTTGACTACGGTGTTTGGGGCGGGGGTGGTTGGTGCTATTGTGTGGGCCGTTTCGGAAGCTATAGCATCATCCACTATGCTGTCTACAAGGGTCTGTTCCATATTGGGTACCCCCAGTTTTGGTATTATTTTCTTAATTATGGCCCTTATGAGTGCTTCCGTTTTTGGATCAAGAGATTGGACTGGGGGTGTTACCTCAGACGCTATCTGTACGCAATCTTTGTTTTGAGGGGGTGTGGGTGCCGGTGATGACACTGTCTTTTTTGAACCCACATGGGCTTTTTGTATTATTGCATTTTTGCCATTTACTATATTTAGATATGCATGATACGAAGGGCAGCCTTTGTATGCTGCGCTGTGCTTTTTGTGACAGTTTGCACATTTTTTATTATCTCTTTGACGACAGTATTCGCCTGTGTGATGTCCTGCAAAGTGAGGGCAAAGGGGTCCGTTGGTACATTTTATAGTGCTATGTCCGTGCATCTGACATCTGTTACACCTTATTATAGGTAGGAGGGCTGGATTTACTTCAATTATAACTCCTGTTTTTGTTTTAATAGAGGACGGGATGCTTGCCGTCGTTGTCAAATTTTGATTTGATTGTCTATTAGGCACATATGCGCTACTTATATTGTTGTTTTTGCGTCCAGATATGCCATTAGTCTTTCCTCCGTAATGTCCTTTGTTAGATTTGTATGGGCTACCCCCTTACTATATGCTGTATCCTGGTTTATTTTACTACTAGAGGAGATTACCGGGACAAGTTTGTAGTCCATTTGTCCATATGCTTCAAACATCTTTTCGAGCCGACAATCGGATTGACCTAGTCACAATTCTGTAGGCAATCCGATTGGTCAAAATCTTCAATTGGACTTAATAATCTACTTGAAACATTTCTCACCTATGCACTCGACCGGGTTAGACGTCTATTGTCTACCGGTCTACTGGTGTGAATTTATTTTTTACTTCTCTATTTTAAATATCTACGAGTAGGGTTTGGTGTTTGGGATATATGGTTTACAGCAGTCTTATTTACCATACGTCTGCTCTCTGGTTATTATCAGGGAGCAAACAACTTGGACTGCTTGAAGGGTTCTTTACTGCATGACAGTCAGATGGTAAATCCATCCCGTCAAACAGTATAACCCTCTACTTCTTTATTTACCATACCATATGCCCTTTACAATGGACTCTATTTGGGGATATTAGTTTTTATTAGACTTTTTAACTTACATTTGATAGAAGTAAAAGATTTGTTTACGCCAGTATTGGCTATAACTTCTATATCTTAGTGAGCACTATTCTAGATTCAACGTACCTATCCATTGTTATCATTTTGACACCTTTGTCCAAATCATAAAATTCTATTTTTAAAATCTATTCTTATCGAGAGGCGAGTGTATAGTTTCGGAAGTATTTCTACTACAGAACTAGTTTTGTTCTCGACAAGATTTGTCTGATTAAAGACTCTTACTTCTAATATAAGAAGAGTTACTTATTAGTTTAGTTATTTAACGCACATTTAATACTTTGTGGACAACATTTACATAGAAAATTCTTATAATTTTAGTTAGAACATTATTAGTGATAGAGATTTTACGAAACTATTCACTACTTTATATAGAAACGTACTACATACGTTTCGTTTTGTTTCCGGTTTGGGCTTTACGTTTCATGCCACAAATACGGATACATCGTGTTAATACATTGTGTTAACATCGTGTTAATATAGTTACTTTTGATAGAGTGTAGAGTGTAGAGAAATAAAGAAATATATATTTAAAATTATTACGTTGGTAAAACGTATTTTCATACACTTCCGGTTTCTCGATAAGTTAGTCAAATATAGGGCATCAGGTGATCAGGGTACGTTGACATTTAGTTTTGCCAGTCCATTTTATATGGTGTATAGGGTATGCTACTCCAATACATACACTAGGACACACTAGGACATAGAGTGCATAGGATCTTAATAGTTACAACAGTGTCGTACTTATGTTTTCCTTTTTATCACCAATAGTGTAAATATTTTGCACATTGGACACATATAGTGTTACATTTTAGTTAGTAGTTTGACGATTAAGTGTGACACGTTGTGACATCATCTTTCTTAATCATATATATTCTTATATTTAGTGTTAATACAGTGTTAATACAGTGTTAGTTAAAATGTCTACATTTAATAACTTATCTACAGAGCTTGGGAGCGCGGCCTCCGCCCACGACAACCACCACATTACTCATAACAATTGGCAGCATAGATTCTACTTTAGGGCCAAAGGGGACAGTACGCTTACAAAAGCTATCCCCATAGTGAGATTATCTTCAATAATCTCAGCAAAATGTCCTAATAAGATAAGCAGGGTCATCCCACTAAAATCTGGGGATCTTCTTATTGAAGCCAAGTCGTCGGAAGCCAAGAGCTTGATCTTTAAATCAAGCCCCATCTATTTCGATGACTTGGAGATACTTATGATTAAGCCTGCCACCATTACCAGAGAGGGAGTAATTCACAATGTTCCGGTGGACACAAATCTATCGGAACTGAAACAGGAATTGGTGGACGAACATGATAACGTCCCCAATATACTCTCTCTCTCGGTCTTACTTAATAAGTTTGGCAGGCAGACCGGAGCTGTCAAGGTTGTTGTTGGCGGGGACTCGCTCCCGAGACTCCTTAAAATTCACAGTACATTTACTGCCTTCGAGGTTGAGGAGTTTGTGTCCCCGCCGATCCGATGTTTTAAATGTCAGGGATTTGGGCACAAATATGACAAATGTGCAGGCACTGTAGCCTGCGCCAAATGTGCCCAGTCCCACCATACTAGGGATTGTACCACCCGGGGTAATATGTGTGTTAACTGTGGTGGGGAACACTCGACACGATTCAGGGGCTGTTCCATATATATCTCAGCCATTGAGATCACAAAGATAGCCAAGAGGAACAGAACCTCTTGGACTACAGCCATTGAAATATATGGCAAATCAAAGGCCAATAAAAGCCAAGGGCGGACTAGTATCCAGCCCCCAATTAAGGCCGCAGCCTCTGGTCGTGCTGAGTTGTCCCCACGGCAGTTGAAACGGGATCGCCCATTAAAAACTAAACAGGATGATCCTGAGATCATATCTATATGGTCCCTAAATTTACAGACCCCGAGTTGGGACATGGACCCCCCCGCCCCTCCCTCCCCACATAAAGCTCCCTCTTTATCCCCACCCACAGTAAAGCCTATTATATTAATAAGTGAGGGGGCAGTACTTAAAACACCTCCCACCCCATTAATTTCCAACGATCCGAAGTCGCCGGTTAAATCCCGACCTACATATGCCGATATAGTTGTTAAAACTGCTGATATTAAGAGACGCACTCCCACTAGCTCTCCTAAAACTAACCTGGTTCCTGTGCTTAACGGGAATACTTTTACTGTGGATCAACGCCCCTCCAATAAAATAGACATTACAAAGTCTTCATACCAAGACAATAGATTCTATAGGAAACAAGGGGGACAGATCCACAGACTAAATAAGCAAGTGCTCCCACCTTCTATTTTAACCCCACAGACCCCTGTGATACCATTTCGTACTTCATCCCCTATTTTAATTATAGATGAAACATTAATTGAGCAGTCTATCTCCCCTAATAGCCAAGTACGGAATCAAATCGAAATCCCACCAAGGTCTCAAAAACAAACGTTGATTACTCCATCTAACACCCCCGAACGAAAAATTAAACAATCTACACCAAACTCTTCTGACTGTTCATTGGGCACTTCAAAAACCATTAGCGATTGTAGTATGTTCAATGTAACACAAAACACTTCAATTTTGACTGTAGATAATTCCTTTAGCCTCTCATCATCAACGGAAAAAAGCTTAGAACAGATTTCAATTCTAGACCTGGTGGGGATCGATGAAACTCCGACTATTAGTACCCCGATTAAAAATACACCTATATTTTATGACAACTCGTCTCAAACCACCCCATTAAAAGTCCAAGTATTAAACAATACTAATCCTATAATTACTAATATGGATATACTTACAAAATTAACGATTAGATTGATAAATGAAAAAACTATGACCCACTGGCCCGTTGCTAATTAATCACATACATAGGGAGATCCTTAAGGGCATAGTGGGTTCTAGTTGTATCAACCAACCTCCCTCCCACACCTATAATACATTGGACACCCCACCCCTTCCTAGCTCTATACTCCACCCAGAAAATCTGCTATTGAAAAAGCATAAACCACAACATTTTATTAACAAAAACAATAGCAAGATAACCCTAAAGAAAACACCGAGGAAAACTCAAGGAACCCTTAAAGGAACCAAAACACCACGTAAAACAACTTCTTCCTCGGTGGCAACTAAACGACAAAATTCAAATTTTAAAAAGTGTATAAATAATTTCTTTTCGAAGTGAATAAATCGGTGAATATTATATCTTTTAATGCCGGAGGCTTAACCCATATAAAGCACTCTGAGATTAAAGTATTCCTGGACCTAAATCCTGAAGTAGATATTCTTTGTATTCAGGAAACTAAATTTAATAAAAAGACTTTCAAATCTATTCCTGGTTTTAAGCATGAATTTAAATTCTATGATAATAATAGAGCTAGGGATACCAATACGTGTGGAGGGTTGGCCGTCTACTTCAACAATTATATTAATTATGAAGAGATTGAAATTTTAGATCCGAAAGATACAGATGGTTCTACAGCCATTGAAGTACAACTATTTAAAATCTACTTTCAAGATTTTACGTTTATACTGTCAAATGTATATGAACGTAATTGCGACTTTCAATCTCTTAAAACAATATCAAATGTTATTCTGCCTTTAAAGGTAAAGAATATTATTATTTCTGGCGATTTTAACGCCCATCACTTTGCATGGGGCTCGGAAAAAATTACGAAACATGGAAAATCAATAGTCAAATGGTTGGACGAGTTCGATCTAGTCCTCCTGAATGACGGCTCTCCCACACGTCTTGATACATACAATGGTAACCTTACTTGCATTGATCTCTCAGTTACTTCCAGATCTTTAGCTCAAAAAACACACTGGACAGTACTATCGGATAACTGGGGTTCTGACAATTTTCCCATACATATCACAATACAATTAAGTTCTTCTAAAATTAACCAAAGGTGTCTAACGGCCCTATTGAGCTGCATAATAAATTTGAACAACTCATGGACATTTCAGATCCAGCAGCTGCACTGCCACGTCCATCCTCCCATGAAGGGTTAGTTGCGGTGCCACTTCAGCTGACTTCTTCCAGGGAGGAGGATTCATCAGTGGAGATGTCGCTGCTTGAGTCTCCTAAGACCTCTCCTAAATCTAAGGCCAAAAACAAAAATAAAATTAAAAATCGCCTTAGCGCTAAATGATGGGTAAAACTAATAAGATCATTCAATGGAATTGTCGAGGTTTGAAACCAAATTATGATGAAATCAGCTTAATTTTAAATGAACACAACCCTATTGCCTTTTGTCTTCAAGAAACATTCTTGAAGACAAGTGATAAGTTATCTTTTAAACAATACTCACTATACAATCATATTTGTGATACCGGGGACAAGGCGACTGGTGGAGTTTCGATAATCGTTAATCGAAACATTCCTCACAGACCTGTTCCGTTGCAAACAAATTTGCAAGCTATTGCGGTCAGTGTTACTATGCACAGAGTCATAACAATATGTTCCTTATATTTACCACCTAGTTCTTCACTAGATCCTAAAGATCTAAATCACCTAGTTGCACAATTGCCATCACCTTCTATACTCTTGGGCGATTTTAATGCACACAACTACATCTGGGGTTGTAAAGATATAAACGATAAAGGCAAGAAAATTGAAGATTTCTTAGCCAAAAACAATTTGTGTCTTTTTAATAATAAGTCACATACTTATTTACATCCTGCTACTGGCTCTCATTCTTCCATTGATTTAACAATATGCGATCCAACGCTTTTGATGGACTTTTCGTGGAGTGTTGGAGATGACCTCTGTGGAAGTGACCACTTCCCCATATTTCTTGAAAATATCGGCCCTCCACTTCTCGAAAAAACGCAACGATGGAAACTTCGCAAAGCTGATTGGACTACGTTTCAATCTCTTTGCGAGGAACAATTAAAGCCTTCCGTTTTCGATGATGTCGAAGACGCAACTGCTGTTTTTACCAAAACTCTTCACGATATAGCTGATCAAACTATTCCAAAAACCTCGGCAAATCCTAAACGCCCACATAAACCATGGTACGACGATGACTGCAAAAAGGCAGTCAGCGATCGTAAAGCTGCATTAAATAATTTTAACTTGCGGCCAACTCAAACAAATTAAGATAACTTTAGAGTTTTCCGTGCGAAAGCCCGTCGTACTATTAAGGATAGCAAGAGGAAATCCTGGAGATCTTACGTCTCTAGGCTGAATTCTCGCTCATCTCTTAAGAAGACATGGGACATGGTCCGGAAAATAAGTGGTAAAGGTAATTCTAGTTCTGTAAATCATCTTAAAACACATAATGGAGATATAACATCTGTCAAAGATATTACAAACACTTTGGCAGAAACTTTTTCAAAAAATTCTTCTTCTGAAAATTGTCAACCAAATTTTCTGAAAAATAAGAAACAAAAAGAACAGAAGAAGCTGAATTTCAAGTCGAAAAACTTGGAAAAATACAATAAACTATTCACTCTCAAAGAACTTCGAGAGTCCCTTAAAAAGGCTCATGATACATCAGCTGGTCCTGATGATATCCATTATCAATTACTAAAACATTTACCTGAATCCTGTCTCTCTACCCTTCTTGATATATTTAATAAGGTTTGGGTGACGGGAAACTTCCCCGATTCTTGGCGGGAAGCAATCGTTATTCCAGTCCCCAAACCTGGAAAGGATCATACGGACCCAATAAATTATCGCCCTATTGCTTTAACGAGTTGTATATGTAAAACCATGGAACGAATGATTAATGAGAGACTCGTTTGGTACCTAGAATCCAACAAGCTGATAACAAAGTATCAAAGTGGATTCCGGCGCCAACGAGGCACAACAGATCATACGATTTATATCGTTTATTAGGGAAGCTTTTATAAAAAAAGAACATCTAGTCGCTGTATTTTTTGACTTGGAGAAAGCATATGATACAGCATGGAAGTATGGTATTATGAATGATCTTCATGACCTTGGTCTTAGAGGCCGATTACCTATTTTTATAGAGAATTTCTTAGAGGACAGACAGTTTCGTGTCCGAATGGGTTCAACCCTCTCTGACATCCATGAACAGGAGATGGGTGTGCAACAGGGCAGCATACTCTCTGTCACTCTTTTTAGTATAAAAATTAACAGTATTGTTAAATGTATCAATCCTGGTGTGGATTGCTCTCTATATGTTGACGACTTTGTTATATGTTATCGTGCAAAAAACATGAACACTATTGAGAGACAACTTCAACAATGTCTCAATAAACTTCAGACCTGGTCTGATGAAAATGGTTTTAAATTTTCTAAATCTAAAACTAATTGTATGCATTTTTGTCAACTACGTAAACATCATGAAGACCCTCATCTAACACTGGATGGCACACCAATACCGGTAGTGGATGAGACAAAATTCCTTGGTCTTATTTTCGACCGTAAATTAACGTTTATACCACACCTTAAATACTTGAAGGCCAAGTGCCTTAAAGCTCTTAATTTACTTAAAGTTGTTGCAAACACTAACTGGGGAGCAGATCGTAAAGTCCTCTTGCGACTTTACAGATCTCTTATCAGATCCAAGCTGGACTACGGCTCAATAGTATATGGATCGACCCGCAAGTCTTACTTGCAGATGCTCGACCCTATACATAATCAAGGATTACGACTCGCCTTAGGTGCCTTTCGTACATCACCAGCCGAAAGTCTTTATGTTGAAGCTAATGAACCATCACTGTATCATAGACGGGACAAGTTAGCCCTTCAATATGCCATTAAATTAAAATCTAACCCTTCAAACCCAACTTCCGATAATGTCTTTAATCCTAGTTGTGAACCTCTTTTTGATCGAAAACCGAAGGCCATCCGACCATTTGGTCTTCGTATTAAACCAAAATTAAGAGACACTGAAATCGACCTAAATTTGATTGCCAAGTACAAAGTACCACAAATTCCACCGTGGACTTTGGAAACACCAACAATTATTTTCGACCTTTGTAACAGTAACAAATCCAGTACAGACCCTACTGTCTTTCAAAGCAAATTTAATGAAATTAAATCGAAATACAGTAACTTTCAACATATATACACAGATGGCTCTAAAGATGGAGATAAGGTAGCTGCAGCAGCTGTTGTTCACAAACACAGCATAAAGAGCCGCCTGCCTGACAAGGCCTCTATCTTTTCAGCTGAACTTAAGGCAATTGAACTTGCCTTAAATTATATTCAGGAATCGGATGATGACCATTTTGTAATCTTTTCTGATTCCCTTTCATCTCTTCAAGCACTGGGTAATATGAAACATGATAACCCAGTTGTGCTTCAACTTTTAGAAAAGTACAATTATCTTATAATTGATAATGTTATTATTTTCTGCTGGCTTCCAAGCCATGTTGGAATACGTGGTAATGATAGAGCTGATAGTGCTGCTAAGGCAGCATTAGATTTACATATAACTAATACCAAATTACCTTATACTGATTTTAAAAGCTGTATCAACACATATATTCGTAACTCTTGGCAAGCCACTTGGGATTTGTCAGTTAACAATAAACTCCATTCACTTAAACCGTTACTCGGAGAATGGCGCTCTTCTAGTAGACCCATTCGTCGAGAGGAAGTTGTCCTAGCTCGGTGCAGAATAGGGCATACACGTTATACTCATTCATACTTATTACAAGGTGAACCATTACCAGAATGTATACCCTGCTTTGCACCGTTAACGGTCAAACACATATTACTGGAATGTGTAGACTTTGATCCTATGCGTCAAAGGTACTACAATGTTAATACTATGACCGAGTTATTTAATACTATAGATTTTAGTCTAGTTCTAGATTTCCTGAAGGAAGTCCGACTATATAAATCATTATAATATGTTCTTATATATATTTACTTTTTTATATACCCGTTTTCGGGCATTTGTTGGTTTACATATATAGTTTATATTACTACCATATCATCCCTTATTTTTTAATAGTTTTATCTTGATATATTTACATTAATTTTTAATAAATCCTTCATTTCTTCATCTTTCGTCAGTTTTTGCGCACAATATGACCTATTTATGTGTCGACGTGCCGTAAAACGCCATTCATTCATTCATTCTAAAATTAACCAAGAAAGCTATAATCAAAACAAGTTCAATTTTAATAAGGCCGACTGGGATCTTTTTAATATATTATGCAAAGATATTAATCTAGATAATATACAATCCGATGATACCAACATTTTTAACAATAAGTTAACAGACAGTCTTCTTAATATTATGCATGAAAGTATTCCAACATATAATAAAAAACCCAAAAAGAAAAATGTCCCATGGTGGAATTCAGAATGCAAAGCAGCAGTTAAAAATAGAAAATATCTTCTGAATAAACTCAAAAAAGACGCCTCTGAAATAAATCTATTAAATTATAAAAAGGCGGAACAGGAAGCTAAAACAGTTATATCCCAAGCCAAGAAAAATAACTGGGAAACTTTCATTAATACTTGTTCCTTAAAACAAAACAATTCAAAAACATTTTGGGATAAAATTAATAAAATACGTGGCAACTCTTTTTCCAGCATTCCCCTTCTTAAAACAAAATTTAGTAATGCCACAACTAACAAAGATAAAGCTAATTTACTAGCTAAACACTTTGCCAAAGTTTCAAGCAAAGAAAATCTTTCAGAGGCAACGATCAACTATCAGACGGTCTTTGAAACCGATTTTAATAATAAATTAAATAATAACAATATTAAAGATGACGATTCCACTTTAAATATACCATTTACTCTAATGGAACTAAAAGATGCTATTGCAAGCAGGAAAAATTCAGCCGTGGGACCTGATAAACTCTCATACCAATTATTCAAACATATGCCGGACTCTACTTTAAATATTTGGCTTACGCTGTATAATAAAATATGGTCTTCTAATAACTATCCTAAATCCTGGAGACTGGCCTGTGTCATTCCAATACATAAACCTAATAAAAACCCTAATGACCCACAATCTTTTCGACCCATCAGTTTAACATCCCATCCAAGCAAACTAATGGAATTTATGGTTAAAAACCGACTTGAACACTTTTTAGAATCTAAGGGTTTAATTAATAAATTTCAGTCAGGATTTAGAAAAGGGCGTAGCACACAAGACCAGCTAGCCCGTTTACAACATGACATCATGTTTGCTAAAAACTATAGCCGTTCTGTATTAGCAATCTTTCTTGATCTACAGGCGGCTTTTGATCTAGCCTGGCATACTGGAATATTATCTAAATTATTTGACCTCGGCATCCGAGGAAACTGTTTTTATTTTGTCAAGGCCTTTCTCCAGGATAGAAAAATTCAAGTAAAAGTTGATGAAGATCTTTCTGAAGAAGAACTATTAGAACGTGGTACTCCACAAGGATCCATTATTTCTCCCCTCCTTTTTAACATTCTAATGAACGATCTACCTAATGTAGTTCAGGATTCCGGTCTGGTCGTTAGTCAATTTGCAGATGATAGTGGCGCATGGATTTCTGGGAAACGTATAGATAAATTACAAGCTAAAGCACAAAAGGGGCTAAACTTAATTTGGGATTGGGCCATAAAATGGGGATTTAAAATCTCCACTAGTAAAACTACAGGGATTATATTCGGAAATACTGCCCACACTTCTACAGATCTTTTCCTGGGCAATACTAAAATTATATTTAGTAACATAGTCACCTTTTTAGGTCTTATCTGGGATAGAAGGCTAAATTTTACAGCCCATATTCATAACCTTTTAAACAAATGTGAAAAGGATTTAAATTTACTAAGAATGCTAAAAGGTACTGATTTTGGGTCCGATAAAAAATCATTATCACTTTTATATAAAACTTTAATAAGATCCAAACTTGATTACGGATCCCATGTATATTCATGTGCCTCAAAAACACTACTTCATCGACTCGATATACTACAAAATAAATGCCTTAGAATTGCACTGGGAGCCCTAGATTCTACTCCACAACATATTTTGGAACATGAGGCTGGCATTCTGCCATTACATCTTCATAGAGAAGAACAAATGCTTCGTTTCTGGGCCAGGGTCCAAACAAAAAAAGATTCAAATCCAGTAAATAACATTTTTATAAATACCCAATGTCTTTATAGATTTAGAAAAGAATCCTAAGCCATTCGGCACAACCATCTATAATTTAATAGAGGAATATAACCTAGACAAATATCAAATTGCAGACTTTTCAATAGGAGAGGTCCCTCCATGGACTCTAATTCAACCTAATGTAGACTTTTCCCTTTCCTCTATAATAAATAAAAAAGATGAAGCATCAGAAATTAAACTGAACTTCTTACAACATAAGGATAGTAAATACAATAACTTTTTACAAATTTATACAGATGGTTCTAAAGATCCTGTCTCAGGACGTGTAGCATCAGCCTTCGTTATACCAACAAAAAATATTACTAACATTACTAGAATCTCTGACGGTCTATCAATTTTTACCGCCGAGCTAGTCGCTATAGACAAAGCCCTTAAATGGATTATTAAAAACAAACCCCCATTCTCAGTTATTTTCTCAGACTCGCTTTCAAGTCTCATGGCTATTAAAGACAGAACGAGCAGAACTCGCCCTGATCTTCTGACAAATATTTTATATAAATTAAATGACTGCCATATTTTAAATCTTTCTGTTAACTTGGAGTGGTGCCCGGCTCATGTTGGTATAGTCGGCAACGAAAAAGCAGACCAAGCCTGTAAATCAGGCTTGGACACCACCTCCGTTGATAATCCAATCCCTTTAGGACATACTGAAATTTATTCACAAATTCGGAAAACAATAAATAAGAAAGTAGATCATTATTTTACTAATCAAACTAACAAGTTCCATACTTTCTTTAGACTTAAAACAAATTTCAAAATTCAAGAACCATTTTCTACTAACAGGCTTATTGATAAAGTAATTACAAGACTGAGCATGGGGTATAATCTATTACCGGCTAGTTTAGGCAGCCACATAATAAACGACCTTCATAAGGATTGTCCTAACTGCCTAATTCATTTTACTACGGAACATTACTTATTAGACTGTAGCCAGTTTGAAATACAGAGAGATATCTTAAAATTAAAATTGCTAAATTTATCACTACCTTTTAATTTGACTAACATCTTAGATCCTATAAAAAAACATAGAGTTCAAGTATTTAGCGCTCTCAGTTCTTTCATCCTGGGCACACAATTTGAAAAGAAGATTTAGACAACAATGTTGGAAGGCCCAGTGGATTAGCTTGTAAGTTTTGTCTGCTGGGCTCGAAAACACTGATGGTTTGATCTAAATTCGTTTATGCAGTATAATTTTACCAAATTACAAACCCTTTTTGTTAGTGCAGATAAACGTCGTATTTAACATTGTGTAAACGTCAATCGATTACTTATTGTAACAACATAATATATAAACTTCTTATGATACAGTTAAGATATGGGACTGATCCGGTGAACGCGTTGGGGCGATTCTTGGGTCTTATGACGACGCTGGCACAACGGTCCAGGACCAATCACATACCTTTATATATATAATGATCCACGACTAAGTGAGTGTGGGGACTGCCCTACCTCATGGCGTCGTGGAAGAGCCTACTAAACATGTCTAGTTACATATTTTCCCCTACTCCATTCAATCCCACTTCCTTATGTCGGATAATTCCATGTAACATTAAAGTATAATTTTACCAAATTACAAACCCTTTTTGCTAGTGCAGATAAACGTCGTATTTAACATTGTGTAAACGTCAATCGATTACTTATTGTAACAACATAATATATAAACTTCTTATGATACAGTTAAGATATGGGACTGATCCGGTGGACGCGTTGGGGCGATTCTTGGGTCTTATGACGACGCAGGCACAACGGTCCAGGACCAATCACATACCTTTATATAGATAATGAGCCACGACTAAGTGAGTGTGGGGACTGCCCTACCTCATGGCGTCGTGGAAGTGCTTATTAAACATGTCTAGTTACATATTTTCCCCTACTCCATTCAATCCCACTTCCTTATGTTGGATAATTCCATATAACATTACTTTGTATGCCCCCACCAGCCCCGGTGTGTGATTTTATTATTTGATTGTTTTATATGAACAGTTAAGTTAATAGAAATTCCTGGCTGTACTATTTAGTTTTATATATGCTTATTATTTCACATTGATTTTATATAGACAGCTGGGAAGATGCTATGTTTAGCTTGATCTGACGCACACATCGGGATAACGGGGGACATAATATTAACATGTAAAACCTATGTATACCCCTGCTTCATGCCCTCCCCAGTGTGGCCTCCTCGTGGCTTTGGCGGAGGGACACACTCCATTTAACGTTTTAGCTCTCATAAGCGCACAATTCATACTGAATTATTTTTTATTGAGAGATTTGGAGTGATGTCCCACTAACAACACTGGACATTTTAACGATTTCCTTTTTAACATTATATGCTTATAACTATAAAAGTCCATTCCCTTTGGAAGGGAGTATGAAGCAGACATAACATGGATTATGTATATATGTATATATTAAGTTAAAACATTTTTAATAAATGGTGACGCGCTGACGCTGGAAATTAAAATTATTAATACATGTAAGCCTCGACTGAATTTCATAGACCAACATGAGCGTATTCCACCGGTGTTTCTATCACTCAGCCTCTGCCAAGTTAATCTTCTTGTGTCCCTGCAAACCTTCTACTGACATTTCTTGCGTCTGCTTGGATCCTGCCATCCGTGTGAGATTGATAAGTATTAGCAACATTATAAACTACTAGGGTTATTATAAATAAACTTCTATTGAAAACCTCGCCAAAAGGCCTAGTTGCCAACGGCGAGGCAAAATAAAACCTTATACTACTGGAACAACAATCTTCAACAGACTTTGCGAGGGGTTTCGACACTGATGTGCCACCATCTCTCATTCTCGTCATTTCATTCTGATTTCTCTCGTGATCAGACGTGTATAAAACCAGTCTCGTGACTAGCATTTTAAAACGCGCGGTTAACTTGATAAAAACTCTATTTTACTTTAGTAAATAGTTGGAAACAGTTGAAAACCAAGGTTAGTAAATAAACATAGGGATTTTAAATAAAACGTTCTTAACGTTCTTATCGTCATAAACCAGGATAAGGAATTAAAGAATTAATTAATTAAAACCTATCGGAGGTATTAATCAAAGTAAGCGTTTATACCATAATACATCGCGTGCCGTATTGAGCTTTGAGCAATTCGCGCGCACCACCGTTTTTCTGTGTTAAAAGCTGTCTTTGTGTTGTATTGTATTGTTCTGTGTTGTGCTGTGCAAGAAAGAAAAGAAAGATAGGAAACAAGTAAGTGTATAGAAAAACTAACAGTAAGATATTTTCAGTAAACATTAATTAATCAGTGTGTAATCCATTGCTACATTGTTACTTTCTAGCAAAAAGCAAAAAGCATTAAATTCTTGATATTCTCATATCATCCCTTATATTTTAATATTTTTAACTTTAAATGTTTGCATTAATTTTTAAATAATCCTTCATTTCATCATCATTCAATCAGTTTTTGCGCACAATATGACCTATTTATGTGTCGACGTGCCGTAAAACACCATTCATTCATTCATTCATTCAAGCATCCATTGATTTAACAATATGCGATCCAACGCTCTTGATGGATTTTTCGTGGAGTGTTGGTGACGACCTATGTGGAAGTGACCACTTCCCCATACTTCTTGAAAATATCGGCCCTCCAGTTCTCGAAAAAATGCAACGATGGAAACTTCGCAGAGCTGATTGGGATACGTTTCAATCTCTTTGTGAGGAACAGTTAAAGCCTTCCGTTTTCGAGGATGTCGAAGACGCAACTGCTCTTTTTACCAAAACCCTTCATGATATAGCTGATCAAACTATTCCAAAAACCTCGGCAAATCCAAAACGCCCACATAAACCATGGTACGATGATGACTGCAAAAAGGCAGTCAGCGATCGTAAAGCTGCATAAGAATGCTTTTAACTTGCGGCCAACTCAAAATAATTTAGATACTTTTAGAGTTTTTCGTGCGAAAGCCCGTCGTACTATTAAGGATAGCAAGAGGAAATCCTGGAGATCTTATGTCTCTAGGCTGAACTCTCGTTCATCTCTTAAGAAGACGTGGGACATGGTCCGGAAAATAAACGGTAAAGGTAATTCTAGTTGTGTAAATCATCTTAAAACTGATAATGAGGACATTACTTCTATCAAAGATATTACGAACACTTTGGCAGAAACTTTTTCTAAAAACTCTTCTTCTGAAAATTGTCAACCAAATTTTTTAAAAAATAAGAAACTAAAAGAACAGAAGAAGCTGAATTTCAAGTCTAAAAATTTGGAGAAATACAATCAACTGTTCACTCTCAAAGAACTTCGAGAATCCCTTAAAAAGGCTCACGATACATCAGCTGGTCCTGATGATATCCATTATCAATTATTAAAACATTTGCCTGAAACCTGTCTCTCTACACTTCTTGATATATTTAATAAGGTTTGGGTGACCGGAAACTTCCCCGATTATTGGCGGGAAGCAATCGTTATTCCAGTCCCCAAACCTGGAAAGGATCATACGGACCCAATAAATTATCGCCCTATTGCTTTAACGAGTTGTATATGTAAAACCATGGAACGAATGATTAATGAGAGACTCGTTTGGTACCTGGAATCCAACAAGCTGCTAACAAAGTATCAAAGTGGATTCCGGCGCCAACGAGGCACAACAGACAATCTCATTCGATTTGAATCATTTATTAGGGAAGCTTTCGTAAAGAAAGAACATCTAGTCGCTGTATTTTTTGACTTGGAGAAAGCTTATGATACTGCATGGAAGTACGGTATTATGAATGATCTTCATGACCTTGGTCTTAGAGGTCGCTTGGCAATTTTTATAGAGAATTTCTTGGAGGACAGACAGTTTCGTGTCCGAATGGGTTCAACCCTCTATGACATGCATGAGCAGGGGATGGGTGTGCCACAGGGCAGTATACTCTCTGTCACCTTTTTTAGTATAAAAATTAACAGTATAGTTAAATGCATCAATCCAGGTGTGGATTGCTCTCTTTATGTTGACGACTTTGTTATATGTTATCGTGCAAAAAACATGAACACTATTGAGAGACAACTGCAACAATGTCTGAATAAACTTCAGACCTGGTCGGATGAAAATGGTTTTAAATTTTCTAAATCTAAAACTAATTGTATGCACTTTTGTCAGTTACGTAAACATCATGAAGACCCTCATCTAACACTGGATGGGTCAGTAGTAGATGAAGCAAAATTCCTTGGTCTTATTTTCGACCGTAAATTAACGTTGATACCACACCTTAAATACTTGAAGGCCAAATGCCTTAAAGCTCTTAATTTACTTAAAGTTGTTGCAAACACTAACTGGGGAGCAGATCGTAAAGTCCTTTTACAACTTTATAGATCTCTTATCAGATCCAAGCTGGACTACGGCTCAATAGTATATGGATCGACTCGCAAGTCATACTTGCAGATGCTCGACCCTATACATAACCAAGGATTACGACTCGCCTTAGGTGCCTTTCGTACATCACCAGCCGAAAGTCTATATGTTGAAGCTAATGAACCATCACTGTCTCATAGACGGGACAAGTTAGCCCTTCAATATGCCATTAAATTAAAATCTAACCCTTCAAACCCAACTTTCGATAATGTCTTTAATCCTAGTTGTGAACCTCTTTTTGATCGAAAACCGAAGGCCATCCGACCATTTGGTCTTCGTATTAAACCAAAATTAAGAGACACTGAAATCGAACTAAATTTGATTGCCAAGTACAAAGTACCACAAATTCCACCGTGGACTTTGGAAACACCAACAATTATTTTCGACCTTTGTAATAGTAATAAAAATCCAGTACAGACCCTACTGTCTTTCAAAGCAAATTTAATGAAATTAAATCGAAATACAGTAACTTTCAACATATATACACAGATGGCTCTAAAGATGGAGATAAGGTAGCTGCAGCAGCTGTTGTTCACAAACACAGCATAAAGAGCCGCCTGCCTGACAAGGCCTCTATCTTTTCAGCTGAACTTAAGGCAATTGAACTTGCCTTAACTTATATTCAGGAATCTGATGATGACCATTTTGTAATCTTTTCTGATTCCCTTTCATCTCTTCAAGCACTGGGTAATATGAAACATGATAACCCAGTTGTGCTTCAACTTTTAGAAAAGTACAATTCTCTTATAATTGATAATGTTATTATTCTCTGCTGGCTTCCAAGCCATGTAGGAATACGTGGTAATGATAGAGCTGATAGTGCTGCCAAGGCAGCATTAGATTTACATATATCTAATACCAAGTTACCTTATACTGATTTTTTTAAAGTTGTATTAACACAGATATTCGTAACTCTTGGCAAGCCGCTTGGGATTTGTCAGTTAACAATAAACTCCATTCAATTAAACCGTTGCTCGGAGAGTGGCGTTCTTCTAGTAGACACATTCGTCGAGAGGAAGTTGTCCAAGCCCGGTGCAGAATAGGGCATACACGTTATACTCATTCATATTTATTACAAGGTGAGCCATTGCCAGAATGTATACCCTGCTTTGCACCGTTAACGGTCAAACACATATTGTTGGAATGTGTAGACTTTGATCCTATGCGTCAAAGGTACTACAATGTTAATACTATGACCGAGTTATTTAATACTATTGATTTTAGTCTAGTTTTAGATTTCCTTAAGGAAGTCAGACTATATAAATCATTATAATATGTTCTTGTATATAATTACTTTTTTATATACCCGTTTTCGGGCGTTTGTTGATTTGCATATATACTTTGTATTACTACCATATCATCCCTTATATTTTAATATTTTTATCTTTAAATGTTTGCATTAATTTTTAAATAATCCTTCATTTCATCATCATTCAATCAGTTTTTGCGCACAATATGACCTATTTATGTGTCGACGTGCCGTAAAACACCATTTATTCATTCATTCATTCATTCATTCATTCATTCATTTGACTGGTATTATTTCCTGGATGTGTTATAGGATTATCTAACTGAATAGGTACATGTTCATATCTAGTATTATATTGATAACTTCGAAGCATCTATATATACTAGTAATTTGATTATTTTTTATTAATTAATCGATTAATTCTTGCATGAATTCCTCTTCCGGATAGTAATCTGTTAATTTGTGTATTTACATCTTCTTCAATTACACTATCAGCCGCAACTTTAGCTGCATCTTTTGTGGCATCTTTTGTAAGTTCTTTTAAAATTATATTACCTTTTGGTTTAGGTTTAATAACTGAAACTAACTTATCAGCAGCTATTTTTCCTACTTCATCTCCAAGTTTTTTAGAACCGCTTTCTAAGATTTGTTTTCCAGTGGTTTCTTATGCTTTCTTGCCTGCTGTTTTCACAGACTCACTAAATATCGTTGGGCCGACTTTTGACAAAATGTCAAATATGCCAGCTCCAGTTAATCGATCAACTTGAGTATATGTTCCCGTACTAGTGTCATAAACTTTTTTTAAACGTGCCATATAACTTATGTTACATTAATTCCTTCAAAACAAATCGAAATGATGTGTGGACACCATTAAGATTAATAATTTTACCGGAGAAGTCGGTAATGTAAATATTAATACTGTTAGTAATTGTTTTGTTTACTTCACAGAACCCGAATCCGACTCTTATCGTTTCGTCTTTGAAAGGATATGATCTCGTAAGATCAGCTGTACTTATTTCATAAATGACATCTCCATATGATCCATCAACAATAGAATTACTTATCAAATCACAGTAGATATACAATGTATCGATAGAATTTGTTATGTTTGGTGTCACAGTTCCAAATTTAGTTTCTCTAATAACTGCATCTTTGTCAAACCCGATCAAGGTGTGAAAGTTTGTTTCTCTTAAATCAAGCATGAAATTATTATGGATGGTAACCAAACATTTGGAACTTGATAAATCAAACTCAATTCTTATCGGGATGGTTGAGTCATCGGTTAAATCAATGTTTACAGACAATGTTTCTTTTATGTAATTATCGATATGAGCATAACTGTAATTTCCATTTGTAAAAATAGTACTTTTCCAATCTGTTCCATTGCGATACCTTATCACTTTGTTATTAAAATCTTCACTAATATTATACCATGAGTAAGTCATAGAATTAATCTTATCAAGTCCAATGCCATACTGTTTGTTCTTGCCTAATATTAATGGTCTGTCAAATACAGTTGTAAAATTACTCGGTGTATTTGAGCTATGAATTATTGACGCTTTCTCTGATAATAATACAATTTTTTGTTCCATTATACATATTAGTAGATAAAATTAATCACCTAAATAAAACATTTTTAAACTTGATTTTTTAAAATTTAAAACTTGAGTAGTGTTACTTTGTATAATTGGTCAGAAAATTAATGTATTATGTAAAATATAATTTGAATGTTTCTTTTAGTGTTCGTTTGTTATTTTCTAGCTTTGGATATAATAACTTTTCCTGATTACCACCACCAAGAAGAAAATGTCTTACGTTTCCTCCATAATAAGTAAAGTCTATATCAAATACATAACTTCCAGATTTCATAATGGAAGGTCCTAGAATAACACTCACAGAATAATATTCTTCACCTTTTATAAGTGGATTGGCTACAAAAGTAAATGGTCCAAGAGTGAGCTGCTGAATGGTTCTTTCAAATGTTTTTTCTGTTGGATGCGATACAAAATTTGCTATCACCGCACGAGAGTCCGCAACAAAGTAATCTTGAATAATACTTATTCCATCTATCGTATATTCAAAAAGTAGAATCCGACTTAAATAGTCTATTTTTACTTCCAACCCATCAATTATACCAATAATTTCTATTTGCCGACTATCAGACTTTTGATTATGCTCTTTAAAGAGGCTCTACCTATATCTTTTTGTCCACCAATTGATATAAACTTTACTTAATTATAAAGAGGACTATGAAAAAGGTAAATGGCAATAATTTCACCCAATGTAACATGCGTTTTGCTGGGGAAAAACAGGATTGAAAAGATCGGATTTTTGAAATTGTATTCGTAATTGTTTTAGACAAGCCTATTGCGGAGATTTTCCGATCTTATTCGTTTACAATCGGAAGTACCTTGTCTGATTAGCGAAGAGTTCCGATCGATTCGTTTGCTATCGGAACTGCGCCGAATAGTTTGTAATCGCATTGCGCATGTCCGAGAAAATCGTAAAAACTCGTAGTTCTCCGGCAGGAATAAACGGCTGGGCAGCATTTTATTCAAGATATTGTTTTGATCATAATTAATAATTTACAGAACTGGAATACGAACCATGTTTCTTTTTAGAATACTCATAAAATAGCTTTGTATACATATAAATGCAGTAATATTGAGTATTTAATATTTTACATTAAAAATCGCGTAGATATAGGTAGTGCCTCTTTAAGAAAAGCTATTTCACCATCAAAAGCTTTGCTTCTTTCAAACTGAGCAGCTTTCAATTGCTTTGAAACATCATCAATAGCAGTCTCAAGTTTATCAGTGTTAACCAGTTTGCTCAGTGCAGTCTCAAGTTTATCAGTGTCAATCAGTTTGTTCAGAGCAGTCTCCAGCGACTTACCATCAACCATTTTTTTTTGATGTCTTCAAATTCCTTGTTGATATCAGCAACGTTGGTGTTTATCTGCTCATTTAATATTTTAATTTGAGTTATTTCGGTAGTAAAAGCAGTTCTCATTTGTTTTGAAGCATCAGCAATAGCAGTTTCAAGTTCATTATTGTCAACCATTTGTTTATTGATTTCTCCGATCCGTGTATTAATATTTTGAACACCAGTTCTTATTTGTTCACTTAATTTCTTGAAGTTTTCACTCTCTTCCAATACATCTTCTTTCTTTTCTAGCTCTTTTAAAGCATCACTCAAAAGTTTTATTTCATCTTTCAATCCGTTTTGAATTTCAATCATTTTCTCACGGTTTGCTTGTAACTTTGTTTGTATCAGACTTAGTTTATCTTCAACACAGTTGTCAAATTTTTTATCATGTCTGGAATTTTATCAATATTATAATCACGTATGATTTTTGCAACTCTTCTTTGAGTAAATTGCTTTGTTGCCGCATCATCTGCTCTTTCCGGATTGCCTACATTGATAATTTTATTTTTATTCATGTCAAGATTACTTCTCAAAACATTTTCCTGGTTTCTACCCTTGTGAAGATAATAAACCAAATGTTTTTGTTTTACATACTCAGACAGCACAATACCAACGTTTGTAATATTAACACTGCCAGTAGTAACTTCGTCGCCAAGATCATTAAAAAGCCCCATATTATATATAATATGATTAGATTTAATATCACCAGTGAAGTTTCTTTTGATCAGCTTCCTCGGGCGGTTATAAACAGAGATCTCTTCGATCTCTGTTATAAATTGAAAACGTAACTTCATCGGGCGGTCCAGATACAGAAAGTCGTACTGCTTGTCAGTCGCTTTTCTGTACTGCTCTTTGCTGACATCTTGTTCTTTGGAAAGCATACCCAGCTCGCGATTAACCGGAGTTGCAAAGAAGATGTAATGAGAACAGTTCAAACGAATGTCTTTGGGAGTTTTGTAATAAGATTGAGATAAATAAACTACACAACAATTTTTGTGTCTTTCCTGGATGAAATAATTAATGATATCGTTTTGATTGCGTTCACAAACATAATCATCAAAAATGGCTATCTTCTGATTATCTGAATCTAAGGTATTCACAGGGATAACTTCATCATTTGAACATTCTAGTATATCTTCAACTGGGATTTTATTCTTTTTTGCTATCTTTTCAAGTTTTTGCGACAAAACCTGATACTTGGACTGCTCCAATTATTAAGCAAACAAATAAATCTTGTCGTAATAAACTAAAGGTTTCAGCAACATGTGAACTAATGTGTTTGTCTTGCCAGAACCTGAATTACCACATATAAGCATTCTAAAACAACAGTCTGGCATAAAGTTCCACAGTTGTTTAAAATTACCGTTTTCTGTTTTCATATCATAGTTTGGAATTTGCATTATAATAATACTTAGATAATACTCGTCTTAACTTATTTTAATTTATCTTAAGTGCTTCAGACAGAGTGCCTAGGCCAAAAGCTGCCGAACACACGGGAGAATTATTTGATCCCGGGGAAGAAGAAAAAGAAGAAGAAGAAGAAGAAGAAGAAGAATTGGGAGAAGAACCTACTGGGAGAAGAACCTACTGGGAGAAGAACCTACTGCGAGGCCTAAGGAACCCAAACCGGTGTATGATATTGAGGTGCATGCTGGTATGGATAAATAAGACGTACTTGATAAGTATGGCTTGCCGCTCCCAACTCAAATACCAGGTATTATGGAAGGAAAAGCTGATTATGATAAATATGTTACGGAGGCCACAGAGATACATAATAAAATGATTCCCAGGATAAATGGCCTAAGAACAAGAAGAAACAACCTCGGCATAAAAAACGTCCGAGGGGGTTACGATAGTGCGACAACCAGTGCGACTCAATCTAAATATTTAGAATTACTAAATAACCCCGAGCTTCGTAAGCAAAAAAAGGCTGCACTCACAAAAAAATATAATGAATTAAGTGGTGAGCTGGAAGCTCTGGATTTTTACATAGAGAGGTTACATGGGCGAATTCAAACAGCTAGTGAAACTGTACAAAAGACTGGCAAGGGGATGCAACAAAAAAGAAATTCCTACAAAGTCGACAAAGATGGCAACTACGGAATGTTACAAATTGATTTACCTAAGCTTGTTGGTCATCACAAGCTTATTGTCAAACTAGGAGAAGCAGTTGTGCTAGATATGAAAGTGGATGATGATTTTATAGACTTGATAACAAAGCGTTACAATAATATAAAAACTTATTCAATACTGTCTCAGAATGCTTTTAAGGAACTAACAAATGTATCTGGTTTGCCAATTCACAAAGGTTCTTCAAAGTTCAAGAAGATTTTAGGAGGTTGTGTTCAATATTACAATAGTCCCAAAGATTTGATGGATGATTTAGAGTTAGTATGTGGAAGTATCAATTCAGGAAATAATAGTCCACAGTTAATAAATAAAGGTATTAGCATAATCGATGAATTATTAAAAATAGGTAAAATATCATCCAAAGAACATGAGCAACTTTTTTCTAAATATCTTCATTCATTCATTCATTCTAACTGCAATTATACATGACACACATTTCTAACAAAGAAGAATTAATTGATCATTCGTGGCTGCATACAGACGTAGCTATAAATTGTGCGGTATTATTAACACAACATTACAGATTACCAGTGGAATAATTGGTTTTACTGCCGTATTGGCATTGGTTCCGGCAATTCCTGTTTTCATACCTGTAGTTGACGCAGTTCCTCCAATAGTTGCTGTTTTAGCGAGCAAAACAAGAATATCAGAAAAAAAGACTTTGTTAAAAACACATCATAGGAGTTTCAAACAACTTCTATCATATGTCCAAACAACAACAGGACTAAAAAATGACGAGGAGATACTTAGGATTGTCTTTAATAAAATATTAGAAATTCAAAAGAATGATAACTTCACGGAACCTCTGAAAATGTATATGAAAAGATTCAAGTTAAACGGCCATGACATTCAGTCGTAATTCTTTTCTGATTTGATTCCATATCCTATCGTACTTTTCTGTGTTTTTTTTAAATCGGTTTTGTTTCTTTTTCTATTTTTAATATTTTAAATATTTTCTGAAAAATGTATTCAAATTTGATTGATCTTTTTCGACCTTCTATTTTATCCAAAATCTTTAAAATTTTGTAAAACAAATCTTCAAATCTTTGCCTATTTGCAGAAGACAAATCATATTCTACCAAGTATTTATCTAAATGATACTTTCTGTGGTAAATAGTTTAATTTCGGATGTAATTGTAACCTGCAATAAGATTGTAGCCATTGTGAGTGCCACAATTAAGGCAAATACGTTCGTTATCAAAAACTTCACAAGTATCATTACAATTTATACATGCGTAAGTACACTTGTAACACAGCTTGGCTCTGGTACAATATGTACACAGCTTTTTTTATTAGTTGCGTAAAATAAGATGCAATCTATGCACGTCCCGGAGGGATCAATAATATCCAAAACTCTTTCACAATATTTGCAATTCATTATATTATAGGATAGCATTATATATTTAAATATAGGCTTAAAGAAATATTATCTTATGTAATTATATAAATGGAACGTATAGAAAAGAAAATCAAAAACTTTAAGAAAGATCAAACGGAACATGCAAAATCTATTAATTTTGAAGATATGAGTAAATATGACAAATAGTTAATAATTTTTTCGAACTTTCAAGATTTGACAGAAAGAATCATAACAATGGTAAAACAACTAAAACTGTCATGGAAAATAAAAAAAGAAGATATAAACAAACAGCGTGCTTTTTGTAAAAAACAAATTTCAGAGGCAACCAGTTGCCAACCAAAATTATACGAAGTTTCTTTTATTGCCGACTATGATGTTTTACTTCAGTAAGCAAGGAATTGAAATTATTATGTATGGTTGTTTAAAATAATATAATCTATAGTATATTGGAAGTTATGCAGAAAAAGAAATAAACACTTTGATGAGGAAAAAAATATACAATTTGGAGTAGCTGCCCTTGAAAAGGCTCTCACAGATGAAACAAAAGAAGATATTGATAATGATAGGGAAACTCATATGAGATACTTGGAAAAAGATATTGCAGCTTTTAAAAAAGATTGGACGGCTGGGCTTTTGGAAAAAACAATTTTGAGAAAACATGAATCTAATAGATGGACGATTAAAAATACATATCAAAGATAGTAGATGATAATGAAATTATGGAAATCAAAGATTCTAGTACCATTCCTAAAAACTTTTTAATTTAATATAATCTTTAATATATGAGTATTTACAGTTATGCAGAAGAAGAAAAAAAACATTTTGAAGAGGAACAGAAGGTTTATGAGAAAGTAGCTGCTTACGAGCAGGCTCTTCTAACCAAGACAAATGAACTTATCAAAGAGTTTGAGACAGTTCACATGCAACGATTGTCAGATGATATTGCAGCTTTTAAAAAAGATTGGGCAATAAAAACTGAGATTGAGTGCAATGATGCTGTAAAGCTTCTCACAGATCTAACAGAAAAAGAAATTAATATTTTTAATGAAACACAATTAACAGTAATGTCTGAAAATGTTGAGTCGTTCAGAGATAATCTAATCAGCAATCTAGAAAAACCTCATGTGATTAATGTTATGAAGACTTTGAAACGTTTGTCGAAAGTTTAAAAGAAATGATTGATGCAGAGGTTTTTTGATAAAGACGAGTTTATAAACTATTGCAAATAGAGGATAAAAATAAAATCACTGGCAGCTGGAGGTGATCTTGAAAATGTTGATTTTGACAGATACTGCAAATATCATGTAAAAATAAGTCAGATGATAGATAATAGAGTTCTTGAGGAAAAATGCTTTCGGAGATATTTGGACATTCTCCTGGATAATGAAATAGATGCTCTCTTGGATGAGGTTACTAATGAGGACACCGGTGAACATATTTATGAGGTAACTGATGAGGATACCGGTGAGGTCGTTGACGAGGATACCGACGAGGACACCGACGAGGATACCGACGAGGACACCGACGAGGATACCGACGAGGATCTCGATGAGGACGCCGGCGAGGGTGAAAATATTAAATAAAAGAATGTTATTTAATTAATAAATTAATTAATTAATATAGGGGCTTAAGAAATAATCTCATGTAATATTATATAATGAGTATCCGAGAAATTAAAACATCCCCAAAACAGTATAGCAAGGTTTTTAAAGTAAATGTTGTCAGTAATGATCCGCTCAGGCAACTACAATCAATAGTTGTGACCTTTCTTGAACAAGAACTAAGAAAAACAGGTGGATTTAAATTAAGCATTGATGTAAAACTTACTTTTAAAAAGCAAGTATCGGATGATAGAGGAGGTTTTGATTGTGTGTACAAAACAGCTTACTTTGCCTCAAAGACTGTAATAATATTAAACAGAAATCAAATATCAGAAGAATTAGACAAAGCACAGGAAGAAATTATCAATAGAATTGGAAATTGGATTCAATTGGGAAGTGGTTGGGTAATTGAATCACTAGATGCACATTACATAAATCGAGTAAAGTACAAGCCTTTGCGAGGTAGCTCGTATTTAGCATTACCAAAAGAACTGCAACATCACAAAAAAGGTTTAATAAATATAAAAAATGAAAAAGATAACGAATGCTTCAGATGGTGCCATTTGGCTTATAAATTCCCTGTTGAAACAAATCCCCAAAGAATAACAAAGTATGAAAAGCATATTGGTGATCTAAATTATGAAGGAATTACATTTCCTGTTACTATCAAACAAATCCCAAAAATCGATAAACAAAAACAACATTCGTTCTAACATATTTGGATATGAAGATAATCAAGTATACCCTTTGTATATATCAAAAAATAAAGCAGAAAAAATATGTGATATGCTTTTAATCATCGAAGAAGAAAAAAATCATTACGTGTGGATAAAAGATTTTAACAGTTTGATGTATAATCAAACAGCACACAAGGAAAGAAAATGGTTTTGTAAAACATGCTTGCAGTGCTTTAAATTAGAAAGAGTTCTGGAAAAACATAAACCTGTTTGTCTTTCACTTAATGGTAAGCAAGCAGTAGAGATGCCAAACAAAGATGAAAAGGTTAAGAAGGATAGAAATATCGGACAGGGAACGCAGCATTTAAGGACGACAATCAACCACAAAACACAAAAACAAACACGCAAACAGACAAACGAAAAGGCAAAAATAATAAAAAATGCAAACGACATCACAAACACAAAAGGGTTGACAATAGGGCTACCGCCTTGGAACGGTCAGTGGCAAAGTAGGCCACTGGGGGTTTAAACCGGTTCTAGGGTGCACCAAACCTCACACTTACCCTACTGTCATCCCATTAAAACAGGACAGTGTAAATAAAGAAATCCCCGCCATGATCTAATCTCTAACCAACAAGGCAGCATCAATAGGCAATATAATTTAAGTTTAAAAACTACGACAGACAGCTAATGGTTCCGTTTGTTATATATGCTGATTTTGAAGCAGTAACCGGAAGCATTTCTTCAGTATTAAACAATCCTAAAAAATCACATACAGAAGAATTTCAAAAACATAATGATTGCAGTTATGGGTACAAGGTTGTTTGTTGCTATGATGATCAATATTCAAAACCAGTTGTAACGTATAGAGGACCAAATGCTGTTTACACGTTTTTGAAAAAAATGATAGAAGAAGAAAAGTGGTGCAAGAAAACTATGAATGCAAACTTTAAAAAAGATCTAGTAATGTCACAGGAAGAAGAAGCTGAATTCTAAAAATCTAAATCATGTCATAATTGTGGTAATGGTTTTGCAACAACTCTCAAAAAAGGTGACGCGGGTTATACAGTAGCATACAAAAACTCCATCAGAAAAATCAGGGATCATTGTCACATAACTGGAAAGTATAGATGAAGCGCTCATGACATATGTAATATTGATTTCAGGTTGACTAGAAAAATACCTGTTGTGTTTCACAACTTGAGAAGATATGACTCTCACTTCATAATGCAGCACATCGGGAAGTTTAAACGAAACATATATGTTATACAGAATAACATGGAAAAGTACATGGCTTTTATGATGGGACAAAGTTTGGTGTTTATTGACAGTTTTCAGTTCATGTCTCAGTCATTAGAAAATTTAGTAAACAACATCCCTTCGTTTCAATACACCTCTCAGGAATACTCTGGCGACAAGCTAGAATTAATAAAACGAAAAGGCGTTTATCCTTATGATTACATGAACGGTTTTGAATGCTTCAAAGATACTAAGTTACTTGACAAAGATAGCTTTTATTCTCAATTTAATGATGAGCATATTTCAGATGCAGATTATGATCATGCTAAAACAATATGGAAAACATTTAAGATTAAAAATATGGGAGAATATCATGATCTGTATCTCAGGACTGTTTACAGGCTAACAATAAATATATGAAAAACTATGACAAGAAAAAAGAAAGCAAGTATATAATATATCTCGATGCTAATAACTTGTATTGGTGGGCTATGTGTCAACCATTACCTACTGGTTACTTCAAGTGGGTTGATAAGTTTGAAAAAGGAAAATCAAATTACATTGTTGAGTGTGATATTACGTATCCTGAGAAACTGCATGACTCGCATAATGATTATCCTCTCGCCCCGGAAAGTTTGAATATCAAAGATGAGTGGTTGTCAGACTATTGTAAAAATTTAAAACAAAAGTTTAATTTAGGACATTGTAATGTTAATAAACTTGTTACGAATTGTTACTCGTTAACGTTTATACCACACCTTAAATACTTGAAGGCCAAATGCCTTAAAGCTCTTAACTTACTTAAAGTTGTTGCAAACACTAATTGGGGAGCAGATCGAAAAGTCCTCTTTCGACTTTACAGATCTCTTATCAGATCCAAGCTGGACTACGGCTCAATAGTATATGGATCGACTCGCAAGTCATACTTGCAGATGCTTGACCCTATACATAACCAAGGATTACGACTCGCCTTAGGTGCCTTTCGTACATCACCAGCCGAAAGTCTATATGTTGAAGCTAATGAACCATCACTGTCTCATAGACGGGACAAGTTAGCCCTTCAATATGCCATTAAATTAAAATCTAACCCTTCAAACCCAACTTTCGATAATGTCTTTAATCCTAGTTGTGAACCTCTTTTTGATCGAAAACCGAAGGCCATCCGACCATTTGGTCTTCGTATTAAACCAAAATTAAGAGACACTGAAATCGAACTAAATTTGATTGCCAAGTACAAAGTACCAAAAATTCCACCGTGGACTTTGGAAACACCAACAATTATTTTCGACCTTTGTAATAGTAACAAAGCCAGTACAGACCCTACTGTCTTTCAAAGCAAATTTAATGAAATTAAATCGAAATACAGTAACTTTCAACATATATACACAGATGGCTCTAAAGATGGAGATAAGGTAGCTGCAGCAGCTGTTGTTCACAAACACAGCATAAAGAGCCGCCTGCCTGACAAGGCCTCTATCTTTTCAGCTGAACTTAAGGCAATTGAACTTGCCTTAAATTATATTCAAGAATCTGATGATGACCATTTTGTAATCTTTTCTGATTCCCTTTCATCTCTTCAAGCACTGGGTAATATGAAACATGATAACCCAGTTGTGCTTCAACTTTTAGAAAAGTACAATTCTCTTATGATTGATAATGTTATTATTTTCTGCTGGCTTCCAAGCCATGTAGGAATACGTAGTAATGATAGAGCTGATAGTGCTGCCAAGGCAGCATTAGATTTACATATATCTAATACCAAGTTACCTTATACTGATTTTAAAAGTTGTATTAACACATATATTCGTAACTCTTGGCAAACCACTTGAGATTTGTCAGTTAACAATAAACTCCATTCAATTAAACCGTTGCTCGGAGAGTGGCGTTCTTCTAGTAGACACGTTCGTCGAGAGGAAGTTGTCCAAGCCCGGTGCAGAATAGGGCATACACGTTATACTCATTCATATTTATTACAAGGTGAGCCATTGCCGGAATGTATACCCTGCTTTGCACCGTTAACGGTCAAACACATATTGTTGGAATGTGTAGACTTTGATCCTATGCGTCAAAGGTACTACAATGTTAATACTATGACCGAGTTATTTAATACTATTGATTTTAGTCTAGTTTTAGATTTCCTTAAGGAAGTTAGACTATATAAATCATTATAATATGTTCTTGTATATAATTACTTTTTTATATACCCGTTTTCGGGCATTTGCTGATTTACATATATACTTTGTATTACTACCATATCATCCCTTATATTTTAATATTTTTAACTTTAAATGTTTGCATTAATTTTTAAATAATCCTTCATTTTATCATCATTCAATCAGTTTTTGCGCACAATATGACCTATTTATGTGTCGACGTGCCGTAAAACACCATTCATTCATTCATTCATTCTTTTCTGATTCCCTTTCATCTCTTCAAGCACTGGGTAATATGAAACATGATAACCCAGTTGTGCTTCAACTTTTAGAAAAGTACAATTCTCTTATAATTGATAATGTTATTATTTTCTGCTGGCTTCCAAGCCATGTAGGAATACGTGGTAATGATAGAGCTGATAGTGCTGCCAAGGCAGCATTAGATTTACATATATCTAATACCAAGTTACCTTATACTGATTTTAAAAGTTGTATTAACACATATATTCGTAACTCTTGGCAAACCGCTTGTGATTTGTCAGTTAACAATAAACTCCATTCAATTAAACCGTTGCTCGGAGAGTGGCGTTCTTCTAGTAGACACGTTCGTCGAGAGGAAGTTGTCCAAGCCCGGTGCAGAATAGGGCATACACGTTATACTCATTCATATTTATTACAAGGTGAGCCATTGCCGGAGTGTATACCCTGCTTTGCACCGTTAACGGTCAAACACATATTGTTGGAATGTGTAGACTTTGATCCTATGCGTCAAAGGTACTACAAAGTTAATACTATGACCGAGTTATTTAATACTATTGATTTTAGTCTAGTTTTAGATTTCCTTAAGGAAGTCAGACTATATAAATCATTATAATATGTTCTTGTATATAATTACTTTTTTATATACCCGTTTTCGGGCATTTGTTGATTTACATATATACTTTGTATTACTACCATATCATCCCTTATATTTTAATATTTTTAACTTTAAAATGTTTGCATTAATTTTTAAATAATCCTTCATTTCATCATCATTCAATCAGTTTTTGCGCACAATATGACCTATTTATGTGTCGACGTGCCGTAAAACACCATTCATTCATTCAAGCACTGGGTAATATGAAAAATGATAACCCAGTTGTGCTTCAACTTTTAGAAAAGTACAATTCTCTTATAATTGATAATGCTATTATTTTCTGCTGGCTTCCAAGCCATGTAGGAATACGTGGTAATGATAGAGCTGATAGTGCTGCTAAGGCAGCATTAGATTTACATATATCTAATACCAAATTACCTTATACTGATTTTAAAAGTTGTATTAACACATATATTCGTAACTCTTGGCAATAAAAATATCCGCGGACAGAGACAGCAGCATTCAAGGACGACAGTCAACCACAACTATATGTCCTTAGGTACAGTGAAGCTGAATCACTATCTCCTGTCCTCTCTACCAAAATATCAAGAAGGATAAAAATATCGGACAGGGAAAGCAGCATTCAAGGACGACAGTCAACAATAAAACACAAAAACAAACACGCAAACAGACAAACAAAAGGCAAAAGTAATAAAAAATGCAAACGACATCACAAACACAAAAGGGTTGACAATAGGGTTACCGCCTTGGAACGGTCAGTGGCAAATTAGGCCAGGGGGGTGGGGGGGGGGGGGGGGCTTAAACCGGTTCTAGGATGCACCAAACCTCACACGTACCCTACTGTCATCCCATTAAAACAGGACAGTGTAAATAAAGAAATCCCCGCCATGATCTAATCTCTAACCAACAAGGCAGCATCAATAGGCAATATAAGTAAAACACAAATATGCTCGTGTAAATATAATACAAAAAAACAATAGCCTAGAAAGCCACAATGAAGGTACTCAATGACTTGGCAGAAGCCAGAGCAGTAAGAGAATACACCATTAAGGGCACGACAGGAAATATCATGGACAAACATCAAACACCACCGTCCCAATGGGCTTTAGGTAGGCGTCATCATAGGGTCCACAGCCTGTCCGGTCATCGTACAATTAAAGAGGAAAGCATAGTGGCGAACTGTAAAAGGGTCCACCACCAAGCATGCAGTACATAGAAAAATGATAGGGTCATAACCTCTTTTGATAAACTTTTTAACAAGTTTAACAAAGATAGTATGAAAGTGATCATGACCAAGAATCTTACGAAGTTTATAAATCACATCACTATAGAAGTCCGGTTGTGATAGTCCTTGTCGCAGAAGAGTCCTTAAATTACATTTATATTTGGAAAGAAGATCAGGGTTACGATAATAAAAATTTTCAAAGGTTTTACAAAGTTTATGGTAACGGTAACCCTGATAGTTTCTATCCTATTCAAATAATCTGCTCCTATTAGCCTCGAGTTTGCCATCTTAGACTTGTGCAGATATGTGAGTGGCTGGTGGTCGGTTTCTATTATGAATTCCCTACCAAAACAACGTTACCTATGAAACTTAGAAATTCCCCATACCACTCCTAAACACTCTTTCTCGATTACCGAATAGTTTCTTTCCCTATCTAACAATTTCCTGCTAGCATAGGCCACAGGCAATTTCATCACTTCAGATTTCTGTAAAAACACTGCTCCTAGACCGAACTCTCTGATGCATCTGTCCTAACAATGAATTGTTTATCGAGTTCTGGTAACTTCCGAATAGGAGGATCTACCAAACTCCCCTTTAATGCCTGAACAGCCTTCCCATGACTTTCTTCCAACACAATCTTGTTTGGCTGACCCTTTTTCGTCAAATCCGTTAACGGTACCGCCATGGCTGAAAAGTTTGGTATAAACTTCCGGTAGAATCCTACTACAGCTAAGAAAGGCCTTACCTCTTTCTTTGTTCTGGGCCTCTCTTCTTTTTGAACCGCATATACCTTTGCCTTAACTGGCGTCAACGAGTGTGAACCCCCTATCATATGTCCAAGACACTCAAGATTACAATAATCAATAATGCACTTAGTCGGCTTCGCTGTCAACCTTGCCAACTTTAATCCACTAAAGACATGTGGTAACGCTACTACATGTTGCTCCCAAGTAACTGTAAATATCACAATATCATCTACAAAACTATCAGCACAGTTCAAACCCTTCAAGATTTCTAGGATGTCGAAGACGCAACTGCTCTTTTTACCGAAACTCTTCACGATATAGCTGATCAAACTATTCCAAAAACCTCAGCAAATCCTAAACGCCCACATAAACCATGATACGACGATGACTGAAAAAAGGCAGTAAACGATCGTAAAGCTGCATTAAATAATTTTCACTTTTGGAAAACGCAAACAAATTTAGATAACTTTAGAGTTTTTCGTGCGAAAGCCCGTCGTACTACTAAGGATAACAAGAGGAAATCCTGGAGATCTTACGTTCTCGCTCATCCCTTAAGAAGACATGTGACACGGTCTGGAAAATAGGCGGTAAAGGTAATTCTATTTCTTTAAATCATCTTAAAACAGATAATGGAGATATAACGTCTGTCAAAGATATTACAAACACATTGACAGAAACTTTTTCAAAAAATGCTTCTTCTGAAAATTGTCAACCAAATTTTCTGAAAAAAAAAGAAACTAAAAGAACAGAAGAAGCTGAACTTCAAGTCGACAAACTTGGAGAAATGCAATGAACTATTCACTCTCAAAGAACTCCGAGAGTCCCTTAAAAAGGCTCATGATACATCAGCTGGTCCTGATGATATCCATTATCAATAACTAAAACATTTACCTGAATCCTGTCTCTCTACCCTTCTTGATATATTTGGGTGACGGGAAACATCCCCGATTCTTGGCGGGAAGCAATCGTTATTCCAGTCCCCAAACCTGGAAAGGATCATACGGACCCAATAAATTATCGCCCACTCGCTTAAACGAGTTGTATATATAAAACCATGGAACGAATGATTAATGAGAGACTCGTTTGGTACCTGGAGTCCAATAAACTGAAAACAAAGTATGAAAGAGGATTCCGGCGCCAACGAGGCACAACAGACAATCTCATACGATTTGAATCGTTTACCCCCCAGTCGGTGGTGGGGTGAAAAGAATTAACCGACTGATCGTTACTTAGCAGAGGGGTAGGACACCCCCACCCCACGAAATGTAAACCACCTGTTGACCGTGGGTGGCGACCCGTGTCGTTGGAGAAGGGAGTCCTGGTGGTTGAGTGGCGTGGAGATCTGGTAGTTATCTCCACGTTGCAACACGCCACTTTGGTCCGGACTACAACTAGACGGGCGGTCAGATTTGGCCCGATCTGATCAATCGGTCTGTCACGCCAGCTATAAGAGATCCGACCTTATTATACAGACAGTACCAGTACACTGTATCTTACATACCTTTTATATTGTTCTACTTTAAACATTTTATAAATAGGGTCTTTTATGGCGGTGGCGCACGGGCTAATCATGTATTTCAAAACGCTATATGGCTATACTCATGCCACTTTTTAAGCGGAACTTAAGTGCGGCTCTTTGACCTTTTAGTTAAGGGGTTATGTCCACTGGGTGGTATGGGGGTCTGATGCGTTAGCTTTATATGAGAATACATTCTACGTATTCTTGGCATTTTGACTGTTGGATGTCCACAGCAAATGTCCCCTTGTTGGACTCCGAGGTGGGTGAGAAGCGTGGAGGGTGAATTCTTAACGCCTACTCTTAAACGAAAAAAAACAGAACATGAATCTGATACTGAGGAACCAGTGATCAACCAGTACTTTCCACGTTTTCTCATCATCGAATCGGAAGACGGGGAATGACCTGTTGCCGATATGCCACCTTTTGCAATACAGAAAACTGTCCATTCCATTGCTGGACATGTAAAGCAAATTAAAAAATTAAAAAAACAAAGCTATTCTTATTGAAACAGAAAAAAAATCTCACTCCGATAATTTACTTACAATTACACAAATTTTAAACACAAAAGTCAAATGCTACCCTCACTCCTCTATGAAAATCTCAAAAGGCGTCATCAGGTGCCCGGATCTCTCCGGAGTACCTGAAGAAGAAATATTCAGCGAGCTTGCACTACAGATGGTAACTGCGGCTCGCCGAATAACCATAAAGAGGAATGATACAATTATTAATACAAATGCTATCGTACTCACATGTGCAACACCCGTCTTACCAAAAACAATAAAGGTGGCATATCTGCAATTACATGTTGACGCTTACATCCCAAGAAATATAAAAAGATCGGACAGGGAAAGTAGCATTCAAGGAGGACAGTCAACCACAAAACACAGAAACAAACACGCAAACAGACAAACAAAAGGCAAAAGCAGTAATAAATGCAAACGACATCACAAACACAAAAAGGGTTGACAATAGGGCTACCGCCTTGGAACAGTCAGTGGCAAAGTAGGCCACTGGGGGTTTAAACCGGTTCTAGGGTGCACCAAACCTCACACTTACCCTACTGTCATCCCATTAAAACAGGACAGTGTAAATAAAGAAATCCCCGCCATGATCTAATCTCTAACCAACAAGGCAGCATCAATAGGCAATATAAGTAAAACACAAATCTGCTCGTGTAAATATAATACAAAAAAACAATAGCCTAGAAAGCCACAATGAAGGTACTCAATGACTTTGCAGAAGCCAGAGCTGTAAGAGAATAAACCATTAAGGGCACGACAAGAAAGATCATGGACAAACATCAAACGCCACCGTCCCAATGGGCTTTAGGTAGGCGTCATCACAGGGTCCACAGCCTGTCCGGTCATCGTACAATTAAAGAGGAAAGCATAGTGGCGAACTGTAAAAGGGTCCACCGCCAAGCATGCAGTCAGTACGTTGCAAAATGATAGGGTCATAACCTATTTTGATAAACTTTTTAACAAGTTTAACAAAGATAGTATGAAAGTGATCATGACCTAGAATCTTACGCAGTTTGTAAATCACATCACCATGGAAGTCAGGTTGTGATAGTACTTGTCGCAGAAGTGTCCTTAAATTACTTTTATATTTGGAAAGACGATCAGGGTTACGATAATAAAATTTTGCAAAGGTTTTACAAAGTTTATGGTAACGGTAACCCTGATTGAGTAACTTTTTAGTTATACAAAGATTACGAATATTAAAGTCCTCAACTCGAGTACAAGCTCTAGAAAAACGAATAAGTTGCGACACATATACCCCATAAGAAGTTGCTCGGGGAACACCCGTTACGTTGCTACAATTGCCAAGCCTTTGGGCACCACAAGTCTAGGTGGACTAAAGAAGAACTTTGTGGTAAATGTGGCCAGTCTGCATTCAAGCATAACGAACCAGATTGTCCTAACGCCCTCAAATGTACCAACTGCGGTCTAGGACATCACGCAAATTCAAAATTATGTGAAAATTTCAAAAAAGAAAAAGAAATTATAAGAGTTAAATAAACACAAAACATTCCCTTTCCAGAAGCACGAAAATTGATTGAAGAAAAATATAAATTTCAAGTCTGACATCTTACGCATCTATTCTCAAAGCAAAAGCAACACACACAGAATGCAGGGATGCAAGTTCGCAATACGAACCACAGTCAGAAATCAAAATACAAATAATACTTCCTCAGTATCAAATCCAAACAAAAGTCAACAAATACAACTTGTTTGGTGCACCCTAGAACCGGTTTAACCCCCCAGTGGCCTATTTTGCCACTGACCGTTCCAAGGCGGTAACCCTTTTGTCAACCCTTTTGTGTTTGTGATGTCGTTTGCATTTTTTATTACTTTTGCCTTTTCGTTTGTCTGTTTGCGTGTTTGTTTTTTGTTTTTGGTTGACTGTCGTCCTTGAATGCTGCTTTCCATGTCCGATATTTTTATCCTTCTTTAACAAACCAAAATTAAATTATTGTTCACATAATCAAACTTTTTCATTTAAATCAAACACAAATTCTGCAGGCTCTGGCAATGTCAAGAGCGCGTCAAGTTCTCAGAATTGGAAAGCGGCTTCTTCTACGACTGTGAAGTCTAGTAGTTCCCCAGTCGTGAAGCCAACTTCCTCGGTTGGAAAGCCTAGTGCTGCTCCAGCTAAGGAAGTTATAAAGCCTAGTGCTTCTCCAACAAAGGAGCACAAAAAGCAGTCAAAGGTGTCTAACGGCCCTATTGAGCTGCAGAACAAATTTAAACAGCTCATGGACATTTCAGATCCAGCAACTGCACTGCCACCTCCATCCTCTCATGAAAAGTTAGTTGAGGTGCCACTTCATCTGACTTCTTGCAGGGAGGAGGATTCATCAGTGGAAATGGCACTGCTTGACTCTCCTAAATCTAAGGCCAAAAATAAAAAGAAATTAAAAATCGCCTTGCGCCAAATAATGGGTAAAACTAATAAGATCATTCAATGGAATTGTCGAGGTTTGAAACCAAATTATGATGAAATCAGCTTAATTTTAAATGAACACATCCCTATTGCCTTTTGTCTTCAAGAAACATTCTTGAAGACAAGTGATGAGGTATCTTTTAAACAATACTCAATATACAATCATATTTGCTATACCGGGGACAAGGCGACTGGTGGAGTTTCGATAATCGTTAAACGAAACATTCCTCACAGACCTGTTGCGCTGAAAACAAATCTGCAAGCTATTGCGGTCAGTGCTACTAAGCACAGAGTCATAACAATATGTTCCTTATATTTACCAACTAGTTTTTCAATAGACCATAAAGATCTAAATCACCTAGTTGCACCATTGCCATCACCTTTTATACTCGATAATGTCTTTAATCCTACTTGTGAACCTCTTTTTGATCGAAAACCGAAGGCCATCCGACCATTTGGTCTTCGTATTAAACCAAAATTAAGAGACACTGAAATCGACCTAAATTTGATTGCCAAGTACAAAGTACCACAAATTCCACCGTGGACTTTGGAAACACCAACAATTATTTTCGACCTTTGTAATAGTAACAAATCCAGTACAGACCCTACTGTCTTTCACAGCAAATTTAATGAAATTCAATCGAAATACAGTAACTTTCAAAATATATACACAGATGGTTCTAAAGATGGAGATAAGGTAGCTGCAGCAGCTGTTGTTCACAAACACAGCATAAAGAGCCGCCTGCCTGACAAGGCCTCTATCTTTTCAGCTGAACTTAAGGCAATTGAACTTGCCTTGAATTATATTCGACGATGACCATTTTGTAATCTTTTCTGCTTCCCTTTCATCTCTTCAAGCACTGGGTAATATGAAACATGATAACCCAGTTGTGCTTCAACTTTTAGAAAAGTACAATTCTCTTACAATTGATAATGTTATTATTTTCTGCTGGCTTCCAAGCCATGTAGGAATACGTGGTAATGATAGAGCTGATAGTGCTGTTAAGGCAGCATTAGATTTACATATATCTAATACCAAATTACCTTATACTGATTTTAAAAGTTGTATTAACACATATATTCGTAACTCTTGGCAAACCACTTGGGATTTGTCAGTTAACAATAAACTCCATTCAATTAAACCGTTACTCGGAGAATGGCGTTCTTCTAGTAGACCCATTCGTCGAGAGGAAGTTGTCCTAGCCCGGTGCAAAATAGGGCATACACGTTATACTCATTCATATTTATTACAAGGTGAGCAATAACCAGAATGTATACCCTGCTTTGCACCGTTAACGGTCAGGCACATATTGCTGGAATGTGTAGACTTTGATCCTATGCGACAAAGGTACTACAATGTTAATACTATGACCGAGTTATTTAATACTATAGATTTTAGTCTAGTTTTGGATTTCCTGAAGGAAGTCAGACTATATAACTCATTATAATATTTTCTTGTATATATTTACTTTTTTATATACCCTTTTTCGGGCATTTGTTGATTTACATATATAGTTTATATTACTACCATATCATCCCTTATTTTTTAATAGTTTTACCTGATAGATTTACATTAAGTTTTAATTAATCCTTCATTTCTTCATCTTTTATCAGTTTTTGCGCACAATATGACCTATTTATGTGTCGACGTGCCGTAAACACCTTTCATTCATTCATTCAACTGTGTTGCCTTTGTTGTTGTTTTCGCCTTTGTTGCGGTTGTCGCCTTTGTTGCTGCTGTCGTCCTTGTTGCTGTTGGTGCCTATGTCGTCGTAGTCACCTGTGTTGCTGTTGGTACGTTTGTTGTTGTTTTCGCCTTTGTTGCTGTCGGCGCCTTTATTGTTGTTGCCTTTGTTATTGTATTCGCCTGTGTTGCTGTTGGTACCTTTGTTGTTGTTTTCGTCTTTGTTGCTGTTGTCGCCTTTGTTGCTGTTGGCGCCTTTGTTGTTGTAGTCACCCGTGTTGCTGTTGGTACCTTTGTTGTTGTTTTCGCCTTTGTTGTTTTCGCCAGTTTGTTAACCTGTAAATCAAATGAAAAAAAAAATTAAGACACGGCAACAATCGTTTAAGCAAAGCTTTAAAGCAGGTTTTACCTGTTTACACAAAACTCTTTTTTAGAGATACAGACCTGCTGAAACACGCTAAAGTTGATGAGAAATTTAACACTGCACATTTTACAGGTTATCACAATTTATGACAAAAAAGATCTGTCGGAGAACTGCGCAGCTAGACTATCCGCTTTCTGAGAGAATAACAAATTACGCTCCTGATATACAATTAGAGAATGTGAAGTCTCTCTTAATACAGGCAATCTATACACAAATGTTAAAGATATATATATCCACGAGCAGTGTTTAATCTAGGCTGCGGCATTGCTCCATTTACCCCTTGCGAGCGAAATGGCGCAATTTCTCAAAAGGAATGGGCCCGCCGGGTGCATTCGATCGGCGATGGTAATGACGGAAATGGTCATTTTCTCCCATTCTGCTATTTAGGCACGGCGCGCACCTGCTGACTGTGTTGCGATCGATAAACTAAACTGTACAGTATGTTTACATAGTAAATACAGCGTAACTCGTCTGTTGATATGGCTTTACATTAGCCGTGTCAGCATCAATGATGAAGCGGATTTCAGATTTTGTCTTGCCGAAAATTCTATTCATCTGAGTCAGGTGATAGCCCTATTCACTATATAGTACAATATACTGTACATATTACTGTTGATTGACAGTCCAAACGTTTAATTCGTTAAATTGTTTCCAAGTTTACAGTTCACTTCAAGTTCCATTTATTATACGGTAACTGCCACTGAGACATTGGAGTCAAAGCAACAAAATACATTATTTAAAGGCATGATTTTATTGACTTTTTAGTTTTTTTGTTTGACCCCCATTTTTTTACAATGGCCCCCGATTGCAAAGTCCATAGGCCAAAATGACCCCCAGTTTGGCAAAGCTATATTGAACATTGCACGAGCAATATTAAAGAATGAAAAAGAGAATATTTCAAGAAAAGAAATAATAAAGGAACGGGTAGGGAGAGTAAGATGGGTCTGGTGAATCCCAACTCAAAATTTGGTTGAGCTAAGACAAACAGTTAAACAGATATATATATATTACAACAGCTTACACACAAACCTTGATCTGCATTTATTGCACATTTTATGGGCCATCACAACATTGGTTGGTTTCGATGAAGCCCAAAATATGAAGAAGACAAAATATGCAATCCTTTAGATAATACTATAAAGAAAATTCAGCCCAAAGTTGGTTGTACTAGGACAGGAAATGTAAACACAGCTTACATGTTAAAGTTGATGTGAAATGGGACTGTACATTTTAATGATTACAGAATTTGGGTTCGATTGGAGAAACCAAAATTACTTATGCAGCCCTGAAGGTAATCCTATAGGAAGCTCATGACCAAATATGGTTGAGCAGGACAAAAGCAAAATGGTCTTTCCCCACCTCCAGGTCATTTTAAATGAAATAGCCATTACCTGCTTCAATGTCGTAGGTAAACTTGTAGCTTTCCGTTTTCTGCCTACAGCTGCCGTGCCTAGTCTCTGCAGCGGCAGCAGCGGTTGCATTGTATATTCCTGAAAATACATTGTTAATGAATAACATGAAAAATACAGAATCATCCCTCCAGTATAGGCACACCAAGTGAGTTGCAGTTAGACGTCACTATGTAAAATAATCTGTATCTAATATATAGCGCAAAGATCGTAACACAGTCTATAGATTTAAGCTCTTCTATAAACACCGAAAATTGGAAAACCCATCAAGGACTTTTCCAAAAAACATGGCCGCGACCACACACTTTCGCCACTTTCGCCAATGCCAGTCGTCAGTTTACATGGGTCAAAATGACTTTCGTCAATTTACTTGACAGTATTAGATCTATTAAAATCTTATGGTTATTTTGCACTGTGTAATTCTAGTCAATTGATCAGTATATGGCATAATAGTATAATCTTCTCATACATGGATACTATAGAGAATTTATAATAATGATAACAACAACAATACTTCAATACAAGTCTTGCAGATGTTAATATTGTATTGATATTTATATTTAAGGGTATATTAAAACAAAATATATTATGACTGAATTAATCTTCTCTAATGTGTGTTTTAAGAATATGTGCATATGATATAATTTCATTTCACTTCACTGTTATTATGCTAATAAGAAATAAGCTTCGTTATGTTTCATTTTGTTGTTCATTTTACTGTGATTATATTGCAATCTTTGTGACCCATGATTGTAAAATAAAAATATTCTATTCTATTCTAGCTGCAAGCAGAAACTTTTCCAAAGTTGACCAATCCAATACAGAAAACTCTTAATTTGCAAGTTTAATGTGTCAAAATAATGACCGACAGACCCACGTGACATTTTGTTTTGTTTAGCCAAGGATTTGTTCGTAACAAAAGTGCTTTTTTTTCTACTCGAAGCCGACTCATTTAACCATGCGATTTTATGAGGCATGTAGTTTATTTCATTGATATATGCTATAATTAAAGATATATGGAAGTGCATACTACACAAATAAGTTGCAAAACTTGGCGATATGCGCATGTCATGGGTTTTCACGAATTCAGAAAATCCCGGAACCTTTTCCTGAAGTTCTGAAAGTTCGATTTTGATAAATAAGCTTGCTAAAACTTCTTAAACAATTCCTAGGGGAAAATCTGTGCAAGCCTCAAATCTGTTTTCCTTTAGTTCAAATGAAAAAGGTGTAGGAACGTTACAGATAAAATTTGGGTTCCAAGTGAATATTTCTAATAACATTTTCTTGTCTTGTTTATTTGCTCGTCACACATTTAAATGAACAAAATAGCTTTTTTTTGTTTTAATAGTACAACGTCAATTTTTAGGACATTATTAGCGTTCTTAAATGTGGGGCAAGTGACATTATGGGCAGGGCAAGTGACTTTTGAAAATCCGCTTGCACTGTGTACTAAGTGGATTTTCAAAATATTTCCAGAACCCTGCCTATTGTTCTGTAACAGGATTTTTTAAAATATTTCCGGAACCCCACCTATTGTTCTGTAACATGTCTCCACTCCACTGCAAGGGACTTTTCTGATAGATGAAGTAAAAAAGAATTATATTGCATTTAAGAAACCAAGGCTAAAAAAGTGTGATCTGCAGATTTTAAGATTATCATGTTCTCCACTGAGCCTGCTCCCTCAGATGATTATTCACTTGTGATACTTGTCAAACACTATTTTAACCAATACAATAACACTGTAAACAGCTGTCTTTGAAAGACAATACAATAACATAATCTTACATCTTAGAACCTTAAAATGCTGAGTGTTTTAGTTAAAAATTTTCATGTGAGTGTTCTTAAATTACAAGATTAAAATAAATTAGTCGCAACCCTGATTATATGCTAATAAGCTGAACAGTATACACCCTGGCATAGATTTAAATACATATTACATCATCTGTCTGCGACTGTGACGGAGGGTCATCTGGCCAAACTGACAAAAACCCACCCTCAGGCCTGCCATTCTTTTCTTTTTCACTGTCCAGGGCCTTAGCTCTGTGTGTTGTTGACCACAAACTTTCAAAATTGTCCAAGTCATTCTTTGAACCTGCAAGAAATAAAATTAAGGATAACTGACTGCATGTAATCATAATGTAAACATGTGTGCGACTATTATTAGTATATTATTAGTATATCGATATACAATAGCTCTTGTTTCGAAACAGTGATTTAAATTTAAAACAAGAAGCAGTCTAAGAGACAGCCATAACCCCGCGCCAGTGTTTTTTCCTATGTAGCTGTAGAGGCCATGATTGGTTGCTTAGTATAAAGTGTTATCACTGCACATAAAGCAGAAAGTAAAATAAACAAAACATGTACGTATAACACAACACTACAAAAAGCAGTAGCTCGAATTTCAATATGATAGAGCACTCTGCACTACCTCTCATTGCCCTCTATCATTGTGTGAAGTTTTATTCCAGTCCCATTAGTATGTTTTAAGCTATGCACCCTAAAAGAATAATAAGTATAAAATAGCAAGGGGCAATAACTCTTATTTAAAATAAACATATAGTTATGGTTCTTGCATTTTCAGCATCCTCTTATTGCTCTCTGTCATTCTGTTTCATTGCAGATCCATTAGTACCTTTAGTTTTGGAGCTATTCTTTCCAAGGCGGTAGCCCTATTGTCAACCATTTTTATATAATGATGTATCATAAATAGTCGGTTCAGTAGTCGGTTCAGAGGGTGGCGAATATGAATACGTATTTGTCCAAGAAAATACTCGATATGCCAAGTATTCAAGTGTACAGGCTTATCCAATAAGGTCATAGGAAAAAGATAATTGTTTAATCACCACTTATTTTTAGTATCTCTATGAGGTGCTTTTTAGCTTCAAATATTATGGTGTACTTTTGAGACTTTTACCAACTGGTTTCAAATTTATGATTTAATACATATGAGAATATGTGCCCTAACTGTACCTGAAGTTTCAGAGGTAGAAAAGTACACATCTTTTATTGGGATCAAATAATACACACAAATAGCCATTTCAAACATATCTTCAAAATTATTTGCTTATTGGATGAAATAATACTTGCTTACCCACAGTTTTGTGCATATAACATAAAGAATATATTATTAATTAGAATAAACAAAATCAAAATAAAGTATACCTCTCTTTCTTTGTTTAATATCTCATTTGAATTGTCACCTATTTCATTCTTCTTGGTATCACCTTTTTTATAACAAATCTTTCTATCTGATACAAATAGGGATACTTATTTATTGATTGAATATATAAAGTAAGCCAGGCATTATATGAAATTATTAAATAGTGTTAATTTTATTCGGAAATTGTAAATAAAGTATGACAAGAATAATGCATGCATAAACTATAGTTAGTGCATCTGTAATAATATACATTTATCAATATTTAAGACTATATATTATTTACATCAAACAACCGAATAGTGCCCACTTGTATATAATTCTCGTTTAAATATATATTTGTTTTGAATTAAACAATAACAAGAATTCAATGACCTTGAAGCTCTACTGATATGTTTTTGAAAGCTAGATTAGCATTCCTTTGAAGTGTCATGAAAATATGTCGAGTACTTTCAGAGGAGAAGTTGCTACAAATGTTTACTATATAAGTCAATGTAAACAAAGAAACCCCAGCAGCCATGATTAATGTTGAATCAAAATAATTTTCAATATCACTTATCGTTTTCAAGTAGTAGTCGCTACAAACTTGTTTTTCAAAATATGTTTGTAGTCAAGGCAGCCATCTGGAATTTCTGACTGACCTGAACTTTTGCTAGGATCAATTGAACACCAAGAGAAACATTCCTGTTAAATTTCATGAAAATCCGTCAAGTAGTTTCAGAGGAGTAGTCGCTACAATTGTATTACTATATAACTCTATATAAACAAAGATGGCCGCTGTTTAATGTCGAATCAAAATACTATTCAACAAGGACCAAGACCATGTAATGCTTATCATTTTAGAAAAAGTCCCATATTAATATCACTTATAGTTTTCAAGAAGTAGTCGCAAAAAGTCTATTTTTAGCTTTGGCTTTTTTTGGATTTCACATCAATATATGTCAGGATCAACTAGACTTCACGGGCAACATTTCTGTAAAGTTTCATGCAAATCCATCCAGTAGTTTCAGAGGAGTAGTCGCTACAAAAAAGGACGGACGGACATTGCACCACGGCATAAACTCTGCTTCTGCTGATCTTTGATCAGTAGAGCTAAAACGTATGTATTGTCCAATTTCAAATAAATTTCTTTTTTAAAAAAAAAAGCCAGAAAATTGGCAAAGTTATTTTTACTTATTGTTTAACAGGTAATTAACAAATAAACATATGATAATTGTAAAAATACAAGAACTGTGTGTGATATAAACACAATGACTATGTATTCTACTCTGATAATTGCTTGTTAAAAAATAACTAATTAACGTGTTCTCCCAATATGTACATTCCGGCAGATTGCAAATATGACAAATACCTTTGATGATAGACAGGGATTTCTTTAATTTGGTCAATTAATCTTCATATATATGTTGAGTTTCAAAGGAAAGTGCACACAGCTCAGTTGCGAAAGAAAGTGTGCACTGAGTTTATTTTAGAATTAAGTGTATACAATACAAAATTAATAGTCATGTTTGGTACCAACATTTTTATCATTATATTGCCAATATCATGTTGTCATTTGTGTTTTAATAGGTTGAATCAATAAAGTACTGTCGCTTGATAAAGCGGATAGTAAAGTAAAATGTTCAGTGTCCACTTTCTTTTGCAACTGAGTATATTTATCATAAGTATTATGATGATTAAAAGCAATTTAATTTTGTTGAAAATGTTAAACTGTCAAGCATCAATTGCAAGTATAACTTGTGTGTAGTGTTTATAAATTAACTAACTTATGGAAATAATGTATTGAAATACATGTGTCAAATTCTGTTCACAACTTCAGACTTAAATCAGTTGTTTTAATCTTATTTATTACCGAAAACAATTATATATAGTTGATGTCGGCGGTCTACAGAATATTAAATATAAAATTAGCACACACAAGTCAAGCAAAAAGTGGTATTCGTTTTCAATAGAATTTATATTGTAAGTATCACCATCGGCATTGTCTTTCATCTCTATGAATATATAGTATATCAATGTACTAGTGATAAGTTGTGATAATCATTTATAAGAATAACTACATAACTTTACTTGTCCATTATAATTTAACACCCTTGTTCAACTAACAAGAGTTAAAGTTTGTTTGTCTTCTTTGATAATTACAGGACCTGTTTATTATACGGGATTATGAAATGAGACGAAATAATGAATTAATTATTCAAGCAATGGTCATTTAATTGTACAGAGATTTTTTATTTTGAGCCCTTATTTTAGCCATTCTGGGCATGTGAATGTTGCTGATTTGGGCGGGTAATGACATTTTTTGTTGAAAATATGGCTGGACGTCTTTCACTTGGTATAGATTTACTTCTAAAATTCATCATTATCATACAATCATTGATGTAAATTTTGAGTAATTTAAGACTATGTTGTTGTATTAAACTTTGAAGATTTTGAAATAATATGTTTTTGAGCAGTTAATGTAGACATTTTGAGTGTTTAAATTGTGTGGTTTCGAAAATATGGCTGGACATTCTTCACTCGTAATTTATAAGACTATGTGATTGTATTAAAAGCTTGAAACTTCTGAAATACTATGTTTTTGGCTACTATCATGATGATGTAGTTAACTGATATTAATGAATGATATTTGAAAATCAGACGGATTTCGGGAAAGTCAATTACATGTTAATCGCGGATTAACAACATGTTGCACTGAATCACTTGCAATTATAGCAAAGTGATAAAACAGGTTAATTTATTTTTTGCAAGTCCGGAAGAGGGTCAGTTCCAACAGCAGGACAATGAGCTCATGAGTCAGCCGTGATCATGTGAACAAAACTTTATTTTCAAAAAAACGTTTGTTTCTTTTTTAATTTTTTTTTCAATAAAAAAAAGGGGAGTCGGGGGTGTTTTCAGAGGGTCGGTCGGGTAACAGTAAACTCAGGTATAATTTTATTAAGCCTAATACAGAAATGGCAGCGCTGGAAATCTTTATGAAAATGAGAGTTCAGTAATGCAGGAATGACAGAGCTCGACATCTCTAAGAAAATTGGAGTAATGCAGAAATGACAGCGCTCGACATCTCCATGAAACTGAGAGTAATGCAGAAATTACAGCACTCGACATCTCTATGAAAATAGGAGTAATGCAGAAATTACAGCACTCGACATCTCTATGAAAATAGGAGTAATGCAGAAATTACAGCGCTCCACATCTCCATGGAATTGAGAGAAATGCAGAAATGACAGCGCTCGACATCTCTATGAAAACAGGAGTAATGCAGAAATTACAGTGCTCGATATCTCCATGGAACTGGGAGTAATGCAGAAATTACAGCACTCGACATCTCTATGAAAATAGGAGCAATGCAGAAATGGCAGCGCTCGACATCTCTATGAAAATGAGAGTAATGCAGGAATGACGGAGCTCGACATCTCTAAGAAAATGGGAGTAATGCAGAAATGACAGCGCTCGACATCTCCATGAAATTGAGAGTAATGCAGAAATGACAGTGCTCGACATTTCCATGAAAATGGGAGTAATGAAAGTGTTCGACATCTCCATGAAAATGAGAGTAATGCAGAAATGACAGCGCTTGACATCTCCATAAAAATGGGAGTAATGTGGAAAAAGACAACATTTGACATTTCCATGTAAATTAGAGTAATATTTGAATGAAAGTTAGGAGTTTTTGACATTTCCATGAAAATGAGCATAAACTTGCATTTTACACATGTCTGGATGTAATTTATTATTGTATGGCTTTGTCAACTTTGTAAGTTACGGATTAGGATAAATTTGTATTCCAGAATTTTAATTTACAATATGAATTCAGCATAATAATTATTATTTTTTTAAACGGCGCACCATTGTTCTATTTTATAATTTCAGTCCTTTATTTATTTTGAAAAAGTTTGCCGCGATGTATTGGCGAACATTGCCGCAACTTTGCAGCAAACATCAGCACAAGCATCGCCAGATAGCTAGAATATTGCAGAGAAACATTTTATGCAAATGAAATTTGCTGCAAAGTTGCCGCACACTTCTACTAGATGTAAATGAGTTCTGCGGCAAAGTTGTAGCAAACATTGCCAAAACATCACCAGAAGATTACAGCTAAAAGTGTTATGCAAATGAAATTTGCTGCAAAGTTGCGGTACACTTTTACCATGCAAATGAGGTCAGCGGCAAAGTTGCGCTGAACATCGCCAAAAGCTCATTTGCATATTAATGATATTTGTTCGCTGCAACTTTGCCGCAGACCTCATTTGCATGGTAAAAGTGTACCGTAACTTAGCCCCCTTTTCTTCTTTTGTTTGCAGCTTTTCACAGCCGGATAAAATATCAAAATCATAAAAAGGGCTGGTAAGGTCAGAGAAGGCTCGGATTATTAACGTATGAGCTCCATTTTATTACTTTTATGAGGGCTGTGCAAAATAGAACAGGTGGGGAAAATATTGTACCCCAACCGGGACTTTATCTGAGGGTCTCTAGCTTGCAGGGTAAGCCCCACCTGTAGCGCTTTTCACCTGAGCGTAGGACCATCAACCGATTTACAATTTTAAATGTAAAATACTGCAGTTGTTAACATTTTGGAAGATGATCGCGGTCTCATCACATTTAGGAACTAGGTGGCTAGCTGGGGTGGGGTGATCTGAAGAAACGCTCTACCTGGAGAAACAAACAACATGGGGGAGGGGTTTGCGGGGTGTTGTAAGTTATAGCACAGGAATTCGATATTGTAAGTTGTGTAGGAATAAAATGATGAAAAAATATGTACCCCACCCATCGTTTTATTATAGATCTACCCTAAATACGTGTTGTCGTGATTTTTATTCATACGCAACATATAATTTCGAATTCCTGTGGTTATAGGGTACTGTACGGATATATCCGCTTGAACTCTCTAAGAGGGATGAAGGGAACATACTATTTGGCTTACCTTGGTTAAGTTCGTGATCAATGTCGAAGTCCGCTCGAATTTCACCAAAATTATCTTGCAACCCGGTCGTAGAATTTCGACCACTGCAGAAAATGAATTCTCGCTCCATCCTGGCGAATCTCTGTCACACGCGCTCTCTCCCAGGCCCAATATCAATAACAGATAAGTTTAGAATACGTCTTTAACAAATATTATATTTAATTATAAGTACAATATCGAATAACTATGATTAGTGAAGATCTATTTCTTGTGTGTATGTTGTACGGCTTTGAATATGTTATGATGTCACAAAGTAGGCGGAGCTTACAAATTCGCACCGATGCTGCGTTCGTACCGACTGATATTTTATCGATTAAACACACATTTTAAGTATAAAAAAAAAAGAAACGTTTCATTATAGATTTGATAACAATTATATTACGATAAAAACACAAAATGAAGCAATTTGAGCTAGATTTGACCGACTATAGTGATGACCCCAGGGTACCCCGTTTCGCCATAAAGGCAAAGATGCGACCTTGGGGTCATAAAGGTAAGACCGTGTCCACGTAATGGGTCTGTCCACCAGGGAAAAACGTTCTTTCTTTTCTTTATACCGGCTTTAGTTTTTGGGATTGCCGTTTTGCACACATTTTGTAATTCTGTTGTAAAAGCATTGTATTTACCTTGGATATTGGTCTCAGGGGTGCTGTAGTCGAAGTGTTGGTCACATGTGTGTTTAAACTTAATCCAATCTGCCTTATCTACCTTCCATTCAGCTGAAATGACTATGGGCTGGTATTGGATTTTGAAACTAGTGCTAGTGATTGTAGGGTAATGGTCGCTTCCTATAGTGTTATCTAATACACTACAGGTTGTTTTATGGGCTATACTATTTGATACTATACTAAGGTCTAGGGTAGAGTCCCGTTGACCGTCTTCAACTAATCTAGTGGCCTGATTATTATTGATTATTTGCATATTTCTATCATTAACGGCTTCTATAAGATACGTAGCCTGATTGTCATGCCTTGGATCGCCCGGGGGGTTCCACATTGGGTCTTTTAAATTGAAGTCCCCGGTCATGATTTTACAGCGTGTTGTATAGTTACATAACGCTCTTATATTTTTTTCAGTGGCATAGTCGGTATGGGCGATATAGACATTAATTATAATCACGTTTTGTGTGGTTCCATGTATTTTGACCGAGTTGTATTCTATGTTTTCTATTGTTTTGACTTTGTTTTCTATCAATTGGATCCCTTCTCTAACATAAATCGCTACTCCCCACCCCCCCCCCCCCCCCCCCCCCCCCCCACCCACCTTTTTGAAGGCCTGGCCTCTGGGTATTAATTGGTGTTTGATATCCAATTAGTTTAACCGCCTTTTCTTTTGAAAATGTTTGTACCTGTTGGAGCATTTGTTGGTGTTTAGTTTGTTGGTTGCTATGCCTGGGGCATAGCGTGTGCGTCTGGTCTGAGGTACTGTGGCAGCAATTCCACATCTTGTTCGCGCAAGGGGTTTGCTACCACTGGGAGGGAAATGCCAATTATGGTCGATAACGGTTTCCAGTCAAGACTGCCCCTGTGGGATGTTTCCCACAGGTTGGTGATGAAAGGGACCGTAGGGAGGCGCTCCTTAGTCCTAAATGGGTATGTGCCGTGTTTACTGCTTTTAGAGTTAACATTACTTTTGTACTTAGTTAAGAACTATAACACTATTATTACTGTAGTTGTTGGATTTTAAGACGGTCACATCCCTTGTGGTATAATGCACAATAAAAATTTAATGTTTTTGTATGGCTTCTACTGGTATTCTTATTTGCTTACTTATTTGTTTTTTTTTCTTATAATTGTTATAATACAAAAAATCGAATGTCTAAAAAGTGGCCTAATATGTGCTATTCCCACTATAACACCGCTCGTTATTTCCGTGGGACGCGTTTTATTGTAATTACTTATTCGACCGACGCGAGTGTCAAAGGTAGTTACCTATATGTTTCATTTTAGTTGCTTCGTCCTTGACCTGTCGTATTCTACTGGCCTGACCTGACCTACTTGGGTGTCCTACTTAAATTTGTATTTAATGCCGAGTTTCTTAACTATGTTTATTCAGGGTCAGGGTCGATATAAGTGTCAAGGTCGGATTTGTCAATTTGGACACGGCGCGGACCGGATGGAAATCACTTGGTTTTAAAGCGATATTATTACTGTTTTTATGACCGAAATAGACAATAAGCAAGGCACAACATACTACAATACAAATCAAATCAGCAACCACAGATACAAGACATCCTAGTGGCGAGACGGTTAGACAATGCAATGCCAACATGTTCATGAAAAACCCCATACCAACTCTGTGATTAGGGTACTCCAGGGATTGTTAGATCTCCCATCATCAACCTAATCCTGGAATCCGTAATCGCTGAAGTTTTTCATATACGAGTATATGAGACATGTCAAAATGTCACTGTTTTTTAAGTTTACTGACGGTACTTTAGTGAAGTAAAATGTACAAAATTAATTATTTAGGCGATTGTATATTTCATACACGGCGCGGACCGGATGGAAATCACTTGGTTTTAAAGCGATATTATTACTGTTTTTTAGGTTTGCTGACGGTCACTTAGAAGACTTAATGAGGTAAAATTTACAGAGTAATTATATGGACAATTGTAAGTTTTCATACATACATACATGCACACCACATGTCCTCTCTCTCCCATTCCAGCGCACATATACTCTCATATAAACGGCCGGTAAATCGACCTCGCTAAGCCAATATTTGTTACAGACTGCTTTTAGTTATTATTGTTCTACTGCTTCACGGGTTGCTGTAACTTGCCTATGCTTCTACCTAATTATTTGTCTAATTGCTAACTATAGTCGGGCCTGCCATGTACGTATGTTCATATACCCTTTTCAAAACACCCCACAGTGATGTCGCGCCGCCCCATCTTTTAAGTCTTCCTCAAGCCTAAACTTGAGTACGTTTGCACGCCCCAAAGACTACAGCGAGCATCAACTCGCTGTATTTGTGTCAGTGGAGAGACTCGCCTACTATCTAGGTGTAGTTCCTTCATAGTTTAGGCATTGATTTGGTAGCGTGGCCCCACCGTGCGATCTTGTCACCGTTTTTGATATGGGGTCCGGTGCCGCGTCCTCATCGTTAACCTTACTCAGCGCTCACAGAGCCGGTTCCAGGGTGAGTTACAACCCCAGTCACTACCGAGTGTCAGGAAGGATGGCGGATTTGGCCATGGGCCCATATTACAATGTCCGTGTGCACCATACGTATAGTTTATACTGTACATCTTCTCTATTTACCTATCCTTGTGTATCTGTTATATTGTATTCTGCCTGTCATGATATGGTTTGTCCTATTCTAAGTTTTAAGCGAGTGTACGGGCCCAGACTCAAGCTTACTGACACGGACCCCCCAATTCGCACCCTAGCTGCAGGACTGCATGTTTGCGGCGCCGCCCTGGATTGAACCAAGATGATCACTTGTGCCCATCGGCTATCATTGTATCACAGAAATTATTCCACGTGCAGATGTAGCCCCACATTAGACTCAACTAATCGTTTTTAACTTTCGCTAGGTTTTATAGTAATAGGGCGTTTTGACTTGTCCACATCTTGGTATGTTTAAATTACCTATATAATCATACATTTTTATTTACATGGTGCATGTTCGATCCCCATTTAGTTGGAATTATGGTTTATTTTCGTTTTACAAAACGGATTGAAAATGGACCAATCAGGGATTTGTTTTTTGTTTTTTGTTTTTTGTTTCGCGAAACGGATTGAAAATGAACCAATCAGGTGTAAGCTGCATTTTCGTTTTGCAAAACGGATTGAAATTATCCGCGCGGTCCAAAGTGAGAGCACCGTTAATGAAATGTTGGTTTTTCAATGGTTTTTAAAATATGAGTTCCACCCCTAGTTGCTTTCCCATCCCTCTCCCGGCGCCCATGGGTGCAAAGCACGTATTGACCGCCTTATACCGAGGGGCAGTGGTGCTGCAAGTAGTGCATGGGTCCATTTATTTGGTGTTTTGACGTTAATAAGTCACACTGAGATATATTGGTAGAGTATCAAAAATGTGTGCAGTTCCGTTTATGCTTTTATATTAATGATGGCAGAATTCAAGATCAGATGAACAGTATACTCCCATATGGCTAAATATACACATGGACCCATACATTTCATGCTACATACGACATCTATCCATATACTTATTTCTTATCACTATTTGCTACGGAGATATGACCGCACACATGTATACCATATGAGTTAAAAATGTATGGGGGTCATCCGGCACTCATATTCCGCATGAAAATGACTATTATATGTGCGCCAGCGAACCCCACACACATGGACCCATACATCTCATGCTACATACGACATTTATCCATATACTTATTTCTTATCACTATTTGCTACGGAGATATGACCACACACATGTATACCATATGAGTTTTAAATGTATGAGGGTCATCCGGCACTCATATTCCGCATGCCAATGACTATTATATGTGCGCCAGCGAACCCCACTCATTTGAAAAACATCACTTTTGCCTTTTTACTGAATACTTAGCCGCAACAGAGCATGTTTGATTCTATATTCTGTATAAAACTCCTGTCGATCGGAGGAACTTAAAAACCGCGTTCCGCGTTTCTACTGCATATTGTGTTTCCGGGAATAATAGCGCTTTTTGGTATATTATCTTTAATCCTAACTTGAGAAGGTCGGTTTTTAGTGTTTCGCGTTGGCTTAAGTATAAGGGGCATAGACCCGAGGGATCAAAGTAGGTGTGGTCAAATGATCCGTTTTGACCGCATGTTTCGCAATCTGTGCTTAGGCCAGTGCTAGTTTTTATCTTATCATTGCAGTGTTCGAAATTAGCACTAGTCCGAAGGTAAAAAACTAGTAAATATTAATTCTGAGCTAGTGAAAATCTAGACATTTTATATAATAAATTTTAATAGTCCAAATTATTATATAGAGGATCTTAAACGAGTTCCTGTTTCAATATAAGATTTATGAAACGAGTTTCATAAATCTTATATGGAATGGGAACGAGTTTAAGATCTTTTTATCACATAACACTGCAATCAAATTAGTAAAAAATAATTCAGATGGACATAGATCCGCCACGACGTCAGACACATTTTAGCGACATATGTGACGTAGTAACGTCGCGTCTCACACATAACGTTGTGTATACAAGAGTTTGTGTTTTACCTCTTTTGCAAAATAGCAGTTCACAGAGTATATGCTTTATTGAAGATAATGCTACTGAAATGTATGTTCTGCTGTTGTTGCTGTTGTGTGTTTTGACGAAAGTAGCATTCAAGACGACAGTCACCCACAAACACACACAGAAAAACAAAACAAACACACACAGAAACAAAGAACAACTTTAACGATGAATAAAAGGAAAAATAAGACATCACAAACACAATAGGGCTACCGCCTTGCAACGGTCAGGTTGGGGTTTTAAACCAGGTTCTAGGGTAAACAAAACCTCACACTTACTCTACTGAACGTCTACAATAATAAACAAAAGAATAATCTACAGGGCTTATTTTAGGTGTCCCACGGGGCCGAAACACGGACCTGTTCCCAATGCAAAATTGTGTCTTTTTACCCCGAATTATTGAGGGAAAAAATGCCAATCGCAAAAAAATTATGAATGTATCTACATAGATTTAATACATACAGAGCAACAGATAAGCAGCGTATTTGCGTAAATTCCCAATTAAAAATCATAGAAAACGCAATTAAAATGAAAACAATGCGTACAAAAACGCCAAAGAAATCAGGTATACCCAATTGTTTATCAAATGCATGCGTATCCTCGTATTTGTATGGCGAAATATTCGACCGGCGTAATAGTCTTGATGATCTTGATCGCCAAAGCGTTTACGGTAAGTACTGCATAGAAAATATAATACTTGTGGTCATCGAACTGGGGCCTGTTCGGTTATTTCTGTGTTGTATGTTTGTACATGTTGGAGCATTTGTTGGTGTTAAGTTTGTTGGTTGCTATGCCTGGGGCATAGCGTGTGTGTCTGGTCTGAGGTACTGTGGCAGCAATTCCACATCTTGTTCGCGCAAGGGGTTTGCTACCACTGGGAGGGAAAGGCCAATTATGGTCGCTAACGGTTTCCAGTCAAGATTGCCCCTGTGGGATGTGTCCCACAGGTTGGTGATGAAAGGGACCGTAAGGAGGCGCTCCCTAGTCCTAAATGGGTATGTGCCGTGTTTACTGGTTTTAGAGTTAACATTACTTTTGTACTTAGTTAAGAACTATTACACTATTATTACTGTAGTTGTTGGATTTTAAGACGGTCACATCCCTTATGGTATAATGCACAATAAAAATTTAATGTTTTTGTATGGCTTCTACTGTTATACTTATTTGCTTATTTGTTTGTTTTTTACTTATAATTGTTATAATACAAAAAATCGAATGCCTAAAAAGTGGCCTAATATGTGCTATTCCCACTATAACACCGCTCGATATTTCCGTGGGACGCGTTTTATTGTATTTACTTATTCGTCCGACGCGGACGTCAATGGTATTTACTTATATAGACAAATTTAATATCTTGTCCATACACGTGAACGTACGTTAATACACGGGGTATATGTATATATATATACACGTATATTGGGTGATACCATATATTAGGTAATTATATATAAGGATAATATAAGATTTCATACATACACATAGATATACATACATCCATACATAATAGATACATACAGAATAATATCATTACAGGTAGTTGTTATATTTCGTACACACTCATACATATAAACATTTCACTTATTCCCTATATGTTTCATTTTGATTGCGTCGGCCTTAACCTACCGTGTTCTACTGGCCTGACCTGCCCTACTTGCGTGTCCTACTTAAAAATATATGTTTATTGCCGAGTTTCTTAACTATGTTATTCAGGGTCAGGGTCGATATAAGTGTCAAGGTCGGATTTGTCAATTTGGACAAAGCGCGGACCGGATGGAAATCACTTGGTTTTACAGTGATATTATTACTGATTTTATGATCGAAATAGACGATAAGCAGGGCACAACACACCATAATACAAATCATATCAGCACCCACAGACTCAGGACAACCTAGAGGCGAGACGGTTAGACAATGCAATATCAGCATGTTCATGAGAAACCCCATACCAACTATGTGTTTAGGGCACCACAGGAACAGTTAGATCTTCCATCATCAACCTAATCCTGGAATCTGTACTCGTTGAAGTTTTTCATATATAAGTATGTGAGACTTGTCAAACATGTCACTGTTTTTTAAGTTTACTGGCGGTCCCATCCCTTCTGATGGGATGAGCACTTAGTGGGATAAATTTACAGAATAATTATATAGATCATTGTACGCTTATGTGCTTATGTTTTTAAGCGCTATTATTACTGTTTTTATGAACGAAATTGACAATAGGCAAGGCAAATACAAATTCACAAGATAATTACTACACAGTTCGGTACTAAAACAATTATCTTGTGGTTTTCATACATACATGTATATATACATACATCTATTTAGCTACACATACTCTCATACATTTCTCTAACTGGTAACTATAACCGTGCCTGCTATGTACGTCTATTCATATCCCTTTAGAACACCCCACAGTGATGTCGCGCCACCCAATCTTTTAAGTCTTCTTCGGGCCTAGACCTAAATACGTTTGCACGCCCCAAAGACTACAGCGGGCACCCACCTGCTGTATTTGTGTCAGTGGAGAGACTCGCCCACTATGTAGGTGTAGTTCCTTCATAGTTAAGGCATTGATTTGGTAGCGCGGCCTCACCGCGTGATGTTGTCACCATTATTGACATGGGGTCCGGTGCCGCGTCCTCATCGTTAACCTTACTCAGCGCTCACAGAGCTGGTTCCAGGGTGAGTTACAACCCCAGTCACTACCGAGTATCAGGAAGGATGGCGGATTTGGCCATGGGCCCATATTACAATGTCCGTGTGCACCATACTTATAGTTTATACTGTACATCTTCTCTATTTACCTAACCTTTTTTGTCTGTTATATTGTATTCTGCCTGTCCTGATATGGTTTGTCCTATTCTTAGTTCTAAGCGAGTGTTAGGGCCCGTACTCAAACTTAATGACTCGGATTCCACGGTCAGGACCGCGCAGTTCATAACCAGGCTGCAGGACCGCGTTTATATGCGGCGCCGCCTGAGTTATGAACCATGGAGATCGCTTGAGCCCCGCCGTTATCACAGTACCACAGAAAATATTCCTTGTGCAGATGGAGCCCCACATTAGACTCAACTAATCGTTTTTAACTTTCGCTATGTTTTATAGTAATAGGGCTTTTTGACTTGTCCATATCTTGGTATGTTTACATTAGCTATATAATCATACATTTATATTTACATGTTACATGTTCGATCCCCATTTAGTTGAAATTATGGTTTATTTTCGTTACAAAACGGATTGAAAATGGACCAATCAGGGATTTGTTGGTTTTTTGTTTCGCGAAACGGATTGAAAATGAACCAATCAGGTGTAAGTTGCATTTTCGTTTTGCAAAACGGATTGAAATTATCCGCGCGGTCCAAAGTGAGGGCACCGTTAGTGAAGTGTCGGTTTTTTAATGGTTTTTAAATTATGGGTTCCACCCCTAGTTGCTTTCCCATCCCTCTTTCGGCGCCCATGGGAGCAAAGCATGTCTTGGACACCTTATACCGATGGGTGGTGCTGCAAGCAGAGTGTGGGTCCATTTACTTGGTGTTTTAGCGCTAATAAGTCGTCTTGAGATATGGTGGTAGAATGTCAGATGTGTGCAATTCCGTTTATGCATTTATATTAATGATGGCAGAAGTCAAGATCAGATGTACAGTACACCCCCATATGGCTAAATATACACATAGACCCATACATTTCATGCTACATACGACATATACCGACATACATATTCCTTTACTGTCTATTTGCTACGTAGATAAGACCACACACATGTACACACATGTACACCGTGTATACTGATAACCTATGGTCTACTTTATAACCTTTTTCTAAAATCAAAGTATTGTTGGTACTGTATATGCAAATTCCCGATCCGGCTATTTCTTTCTCGGGGTTTTTACTCCCATCTGTATATATTTTGATATAATCCTTATAGTTGCTGTCTATATGATCTATACTTATATTGCGTGCTATCGCGGGTTCTGTTTGTTTTTTATTAATTAAATGGGTGAGATCGAGGCACGGCTTTAAGGTTCGTATTAGCGTATTATCGGGGTAGACGGGTTTTGATATTGATAGATTGGTCATGTTATGTTTACTTAACAAGGTTTGTATTTGCTGAGTATACGGGAGTTTTAGGCTAGTTTTATCTTTTTTATGTTCGAATATGGCTATCTTTGTTATTTTCCCGTTAATTGGGAGGTTTTGTTTTAGCCGGGTTGATCTTGCCCAGTATTTAAGCATATTCTTTTCGCGGTGTATAACCAGTGGCGTTTCTGCACATTCCGCCATGAGTCCAATTATGTTGGTTGACCTATGTGCCCCTGTGGCTATGCGCAGGGCTTTATTTTGTATTACTTGTAGTTTATATAGTAACCTATCGGACGCGGAGGCATAAGCTATGTCTCCATAACTGATTTTACTTAAAATTAACGCTTTGTATAGGTTGATTAGGGATGTTTTATCTGCACCGTACGTGCTGTTAGTTAACATTCTAAGAAGGCGCATATCCTTATTACATCTTTCTATGACATAAGTGATGTGTTTTTTCCATGTCAGATGCCTGTCGAAGTACATTCCCAAGAGTTTTGCATGTGGCGCGTATTCTACTGTTTTGTTACATAGTTTCAGTTTTTTTAGTTTAAATTCTTTTTCGGGATACCTTCCTGGATTTGATATTATCATGACCTGTGTTTTTTCGGGGTTTATTTTCATACCCCACGTTATTGACCACTTTTCGATTTTGGACATCAGTTGTTGCCCTAGTTGTGTTAATTTAACCGGACTTCGAGATTTTATCCACATGGCCCCGTCATCGACGTATTGGGCGAGATGGGTGTGATTTAACCGTGTTGTAATAGTTTCGTTGTGCTCTGTTACCGCCATTTTTAGAGTATTCATGTATATACAGAAAATGATTGGAGATAAGACGCTACCCTGGGGACAGCCATTTTCTGCTATTTTGGTGTCGGATACATGACCATTTACTTTAACTTTAATTTTTCTTTCCATTAAAAATACATTGAGCCATTTGAGTAGTCTCCCCCTGATTCCCAGCTGATGCATTAACATGAGGGCTCCCTTGTTCCAGTGTATATCAAAGGCATTACTAAGGTCCATGAACACCGTTAGTAAGTAGTTATTTTCAAGTTGGGCTTGCCTACCATCATTTTCTAATCGTGCGAGGTGGTCGGTGCAGGAGTGGTATGGCCTGCATCCTGACTGATCTATTGACATTAGGCCCTGTGTTTCTACAAAGGCTATAATTCTGGGTTTTATCATTTTTTGCATGATTTTAGAGAGTACTGGGGTCAGGGATATAGGCCTGTACGACGATTGGAGGGTTTTATCTTTTCCCATTTTTAGGATGGGGATTATGAGGGATTGACTCCATTCTTCGGGATGTGTTCCAGTTGACCAGGAATAGTTATATAATTCGACCAGTTTGATTTTGCCATTTGTTGTGAGGTTAATTATCATGTCATAATGAATGCTATCTTCCCCCGGGGCTGTGCTATTACATGTTAAGAGTGCTAAATTGAGCTCAGAGAGTGAAAATGGCTTATTAAATTCGCAGTCAGAGTGGTCTCCCTCTGTTTCCATTATTTTATCATACGTGGTTTCATTTACTTTCTTTAATTTTAGAAATTGTTCGTCATAATTCATATCACTGCTTACTTACTGATATTGGTAAGCCAGTGTGTTTGCTTTAGTTATCATATATTTCTTTTTTATCCTGTACTAAAGTGGGTATCGGTTCCATTGGTTGACCTTTGCTATGGATCTCTGGATTTTGAATTTTTTCCAGGTTTCATCGTTTTTATTGCTCTTATATGTTTTTCTGAGGTTTTCCCTTTTTTTAATATCCATTTTGCATTGGTCTGTCCACCAGGGAAAAACGTTCTTTCTTTTCTTTATGCCGGCTTTAGTTTTTGGTATTGCCGTTTTGCACACATTTTGTAATTCTGTTGTAAAGGCATTGTATTTACCTTGGATATTGTTCTCAGGCGTGTTGTAGTCGAAGTGTTGGTCACATGTGTGTTTAAACTTAGTCCAATCTGCCTTATCTACCTTCCATTTAGCTGGAATGACTATGGGCTGGTATTGGGTTTTGAATCTAACGCTAGTGATTGTAGGGTAGTGGTCGCTTCCTATAGTGTTGTCTAATATACTACAGGTTGCTTTATGGGCTATACTATTTGAGACTATACTAAGGTCTAGGGTAGAGTCCCGTTGACCGTCTTCACCTAATCTAGTGGCCTGGTTATTATTTATTATTTGCATATTTCTGTCATTAATGGCTTCTATAAGATACGTAGCCTGATCGTCATGCCTTGGATCGCCCGGGGGGTTCCACATTGGGTTTTTTAAATTGAAGTCCCCGGTCATGATTGTACAGTGTGTTGTATTGTTACATGACGCTCTTATATTATTTTCATTGGCATAGTCGGTGTGGGCGATATAGACATTAATTATAACCACGTTTTGTGTGGTTCCCTGTATTTTGACAGAGTTGTATTCTATGTTTTCTATTGTTTTGACTTTGTTTTCTATAAATTGGATCCCTAATCTAACATAAATCGCTACCCCCCACCTTTTTGAGGTCCTGGCCTCTGGGTATTAATTGGTGTTTGATATCCAATTAGTTTAACCGCCTTTTCTTTTGAAAATGTTTCTTGAATGCAAATTACATCTGGTTTAGGGTTCATATCTTCTAGTACCTGCTGGAGTTCTGTTGCTTTATGCGCTTTTCTCCCCGTAAGGCCCCTGGCGTTCCAGGACATGACTACTAGGTTTTGTTTCTTAAAGTTAAACTTATTATTTTTTGGGGCGTAAGAAGTACCGATCCTAGTAGTAGTGGTTGGGGTTACAGTTGGGGAGTTTTACCCTAATTATTTAGTATGGGTAGTATGGGGGTTGGGGTAAGTAACCCATATTTTGAGGGGGCCTCCTGTCTAATGGGTGCATTCTATGTTGCTGCCTATATGCATTGTATGGGAGATTGCCCCATCGGGGTGGGGGTGGGGGTGGTCCTCTATTCAATCTGAATGATCTGTGCTGATCATATATTGGTCCGTGGTCTGGCATGTTAGCACAGTGGGGTGTGGGAAGGGTTGGATTTCTGTTGGCTCCATTTTTGCTCCGTGTCCCGTTGACTACGGTGTTTGGGGCGGGGGTGGTTGGTACTATTGTGTGGGCCTTTTCTGAAGCTATAGCTTCATCCACTATACTGTCTACTAGGGTCTGTTCTATATTGGGTACCCCCAATTTTAGTATTATTTTCTTAATTATATCCCTTATGATTGCTTCCGTTTTTGGATCAAGAGATTGGACCGGGGGTGTTACCTAAGACACTATCTGGACGCATTCTTTGTTTTGAGAGGGTGTGGGTGCCGGTGGTGACACTGGCTTTTTTGAACCCACATGGGCTTTTTGTATTATAGCATTTTTGCCCTTTACTATATTTAGATATTCATGGTACGAAGGGCAGCCTTTGTATGCTGCGCTGTGCTTTTGGTGACAGTTTGCACATTTTTTGTTATCTCTTTGACGACAATATTCGCCTGTGTGATGTCCTGCACAGTGAGGGCATAGGGGTCCGTTGGTACATTTTATAGTGCTATGTCCGTGCATCTGACAGTTGTTACACCTTATTATAGCTAGGAGGGCTGGATTTACTTCAATTGTAACTCCTGTTTTTGTTTTAATAGAGGATGGGATGTTTGCCGTACTAAATGTTATTATGATTGTTGTCAGATTTTGATTTGATTGCCTATTAGGCACATATGCGCTACTTATGTTGTTGTTTTTTGCGTCCAGATATGCCATTAGTCTTTCCTCCGTAATGTCCTTTGTTAAATTTGTATGGGCTACCCCCTTACTGTATGCTTTATCCTGGTTTATTTTGCTACTATAGGAGATTACCGGGACAAGTTTGTAGTCCATTTGTCCATACGTGAACTGCTTTGCTATGTTTAATTTACTTTCTACTATACAGAATTGTGGGTTTTGACCCTGACCCACAGTCCTTGGTGTGCAGAAGGCAGCACCTACATGCCTTATAAAGGCTTCTACTACTTTCCCATAACATTTGGGTGGGAATTGCCCAGCTACCGTGCATAGAGTCATCATGACAGTCACGATCTTTGAGGCCGTGTAAGGTGGAGAGCTTCTCTGGGGTTTGTCTTTGGTTACCCATGGTTCCTTACTTTCGCTACTCTCTGGTACTATTGTTATTGGTACCACTGGTGCCACCGGTGACACTGGCACTGATGGTACCACTATCGGTACTGGTGCCGCCGTCTCCACATGCGGCACTGTCTCTGGTGTGATGCTCACCAGGCGATTCTTACGCATACATTCGTTTATTTCTGACATCTATGACGCATGTGTATTACCTGTATTTCACCCTAGGATCCGTGAGATTATTGCGAATACCCGAGTTTATTTATAACATACTTAAAGCATTGTATTACCTGTATTTCATCAGTGGATCCGTGTGATTCTCAGGTATACATTAGTTTATTTATGACATCTATGAAACATCTGTGTTACCTGTATTTCAACCCTTGGATCCGTGTGATTTACACGCATGCAGTTGTTTATTTGTGTCATCTATGAAGCATGTGTATTACCTGTATTTCATCAGTGGATCCGTGAGACTCTCACGCACTTTATATAACAGTTTATATATTTATAACATACTTGAAGCATGTGTATTACCTGTATTTCATCAGTGGAACCGTGTGATTCTCACGCACTTTATATATCAGTTTATATATTTATAACATACTTGAAGCATGTGCATTACCTGTATTTCATCAGTGGATCCGTGTGATTCTCACGCACTTTTTATATCAGTTTATTTATTTATAACATACTTGAAGCATGTGTATTACCTGTATTTCATCAGTGGAACCGTGTGATTCTCACGCACTTTATATATCAGTTTATTTATTTATAACATACTTGAAGCATGTGTATTACCTGTATTTCATCAGTGGAACCGTGTGATTCTCACGCACTTTATATATTTATAACATACTTGAAGCATGTGCATTACCTGTATTTCATCAGTGGATCCGTGTGATTCTCACGCACTTTATATATCAGTTTATATATTTATAACATACTTGAAGCATGTGCAATACCTGTATTTCATCAGTGGATCCGTGTGATTCTCACGCACTTTATATATCAGTTTATATATTTATAACATACTTCAAGCATGTGTATTACCTGTATTTCATCAGTGGATCCGTGAGATTCTCACGTATACATCAGTTTATATATTTATGACATATATGAAACATCTGTATTACCTGTATTTCATCCTTGCATCCGGGTGATTCTCACGCTTACATACGTTTGCTTATGACATCTAAGAAGCATGTATATATTACCTTTATTACATCCTTGGATTCGTGTGATTCGCACGCATATATTAGTTTATTTACGACATCTATGAAGCATGTTTATTGCCTGTATTTCATCCTTGGATCCGTGTGATTCTGACGCATACATTCGTTTATTTATGACATCTATGAAGCATGTGTATTACCTGTATTTCATCCGTGTGATTCTCATGCATACATTCGTTTACTTATGACATCTATAAAGCATGTGTTTTACCTGTATTTCATCCCTGTGATTCTCATGCATACATACGTTTATTTATGACCTCTATGACACATCTGTATTACCTGTATTTCATCCTTGGATCCGTGTGATTCTTACGCATACATTCGTTTATTTCTGACATCTATGAAGCATGTGTATTACCTGTATTTCACCCTAGGATCCGTGTGATTCTCACGCATACATTAGTTTACTTATGACATATATGAAGCATGTGTATTACCTGTATTTCATCAGTGGATCCGTGTGATTCTCACGTATACATTATTTTACTTATGACATATATGAAGCATGTGTATTACCTGTATTTCATCAGTGGATACGTGTGATTCTCACGCATACATTAGTTTACTTATGACATATATGAAGCATGTGTATTACCTGTATTTCATCAGTGGATCCGTGTGATTCTCACGTATACATTATTTTACTTATGACATATATGAAGCATGTGTATTACCTGTATTTCATCAGTGGATACGTGTGATTCTCACGCATACATTAGTTTACTTATGACATATATGAAGCATGTGTATTACCTGTATTTCATCAGTGGATCCGTGTGATTCTCACGTATACATTTGTTTACTTCAGACATATAGGATGAATACATGTATACCACTCAAAGTTTGCTAAGGATCACTTTTATTCTTCCATATAATTGTATTCGAAATTAATTCACAATAACGATATAAATTGCATTGATACTTCAACAATTCCACAATTTGAATCAAGTCATGAGATCACATGAACATACACTGCCCTAAATGATATCATTTAAAATAGAAATAATGCTATTTATTTCAGCAAGAAATTTAGACAGCAAATTAGTAATCTTTAGCAAATTTTGAGTAGCGGTTTCTCATAAAAACAGTTGTTTATGTCTCTCTCTCGCTCTCTCTCTTATGTAAATTTATGTAAAATTGTATATAATCCGCTAGTACGCGCATGTTAATCCGCGTTTTATACCTACCCGGTTTATTAGACACTTCCGGTTCAATTCCTCAAATGATCAACAATTTTAATATTGAGTGAAAATTATTCATTCAGTAAAGCGAAGACATGATGTCAGTCATTAAAATGTACAAATTGTGATAAACTAAGTTATAAATAATACAAATATAATACAAACATACATTTTAAATAGTTCTCTATATCAATAACTAAACGCAAAAAATGCATGGTGCAGCTGACATGGTGGGTGGGGTACGTCGATTTTAGTGATTTTTTCAAAATAAGTGCGATTCTTACGGCAGTAAAAAACCTGGACCGATTTGCATTTTAAAATTTTAGAAGCCCTGCTATATACCCACTCATTTTATGGTGAGGACAAGGCTATAATCCATTAAAACTTATATTCTTTTGCATTATTTTGTTGTCTTTGTTTAGTTTGCATACATTGCATACAACTGACTGCACCAGTCTTAATTATTTTTCAGAATGCAAGTGTTTTCATCATTTATTACCACTGATAAATCAACATACCGAAATCGGATTCAATTGTGGTACAGCAGCAGGTCTAAAGGGGTCATTTTTCTGGCATGCCTCACATTTCATAACCTGAAATAATTTAAGAAAGAATGAACACTTGGTAAAATAGATAATCATTATAACAGTCAATTATAATGAAATATTTGTCTCACAAATGACATTAATAATGATAGAGCACATTAGGCCTAAAAAAAATGTGTGTTTCTGGTTTCACCCTGTCAAAAAGTTAGGGTAGGTAGGTAGGAAAATGTTTTATATATTTTTTTTATATATATATATTGTTCGCATATATTATGCCATTTTTGTACTAAGGCAACTTTTTGATAACCTTTGCAATCCAGAGTAGATGCTTAACAACTCTGGCTAATAAAATTATCATTTGAATAAAATAAAAAAAATAAAAAATCGCTAAAAATATTTAAAGTAGGGTCGGTCGGGAAACCGGAAACACACATATGTTTTTTAGGCCTTAACACAATAATTCACTAGAAATTGGGAGTGCTTTTACAAATTAAATCTTAAGCTGATCAAAAATTAATCCAACAAAAAGAGGCCGAAAGGGCCTGTGGACGCTCTACGGGCTAAAGATAAATGTTTATGTACAAGGGGCCTTAACTCTGTCAAAAATCATTCAACCGGAACATGGCGATCATAAACGCAACTAGGCTTGGTACTGATCATCAATCTGGAAGGATGGACACTCATCCGGACAGACGGACATGACTAGCGCTATACATGTATGCCCCTTCACCATAAGGGCATAAAAAATCAGTCCCTATTTATAATATAAAGGGTAATATATCAATATACACTCATGACTCACCCAGTTTTTTACATCTTCAGTTAAACCAGGCCAGTAATATCGTTCACTGATTGAGTAGATTGTTGTGTTGATACCCGGGTGTCCACCGATTTTACTTGTATGGATTTCATGGATAACACCTTCCGTCTCACCAGACTTGACAACTTCAACCAATTTCTGCTGTTTTTTGCGAAGATACTTCAACTTGTTGTCTAAAAAAAGTTTAAAAATAAGACATTTTATAGAAGAAGCACCAATAAAAATGGCAAAATAAGTTTTTTAAGGGTTTTTCTGCTTGTTAAGCCCAAAAAGATGTTTATGCCCCACTAAACAAGAGGTCAATGACCTTGGAACTCTACTGATTGATTTTGATTTCAGGAAGTAGTCGCTACAAACTTGTTTGTTGAAAATCTATTTTTAGCCGTGGCAGCCATCTTGAATTTTCGGCTGACCTGAGATTTTGTTAGGATCAATTAGACATCAAGAGCAACATTCCTGTGAAGTTTCATGAAAATCCTTCAAATAGTTTTAGAGGAGTAGTCGCTACAAGTTTTCATTATATAACTCGATGTAAACAAAGATGGTCGCTGACAGTCATGTTTAACATTGAATCAAAACGATTTTCGACAAGGACAAACATCATGTCATGCAGCGATGCTGATCATTTTAGAAAAAGTCCCATATCATTATCACTTATAGTTTTCAAGAAGTAGTCGCTACAAACATGTATTTTAAAACTCTATTTTTAGCTTTGGTGGCCATCTTGGATTTTACATCATTTTTGACAAGGACCAACATCATGTCATGCTGATCATTTTAGAAAAAGTCCCATATCAATATCACTTATAGTTTTCAAGTAGTAGTCGCTACAAACTTGTATTTTGAAAATCTATTTTTAGCCATGGCGGCCATGTTGAATTTCCGGCAGACCTAAAATTTTGCTAGGATCAATTAGACTATTCGTGTGAAGTTTCATGAAAATCCATCAAGTAGTTTCAGAGCAGTAGTCGCTACAAGTTTTCATTATATAACTATGTAAACAAAGATGGCCACTGGCAGCCATGTTTAACGTCGAATCAAAATAATGTTCGACTCGGATAACCATCATGTCATGCTGATCATTTTAGAAAAAGTCCCATATCAATATCTCTTATAGTTTTCAAGAAGTAGTCGCTACAAACTTTTTTTTTAAAAATCTATTTTTAGCTGTGACGGCCATCTTGAATTTCTGGCAGATCTGAAATTTTGCTAGGATCACTTAGACATCAAGAGCAACATTCCTGTATTTTAGTTTCATGAAAATCCGCCAAGTAGTTTCAGAGGAGTAGTCGCTACAAGATTTTACTATATAACTCTATGTAAACAAAGATGGCCGCTGGCAGTCATGTTTAATGTCGAATCAAAACGATTTTCGACAAGGACCAACATCATGTCATGCAGCGATGCTGATCATTTTAGAAATAGTCCCATATCATTATCACTTATAGTTTTCAAGAAGTAGTCGCTACAAACTTCTATTTTAAAACTCTATTTTTAGCTTTGGCGGCCATCTTGGATTTTACATCAACATGAATTTTTGCTAGGGTCAACTAGACTTTATGGGCAACATTTCTGTAAAGTTTCATGAATATCCATCCAGTAGTTTCAGAGGAGTAGTCGCTACAAATAAAAGTTTACGGACAGACGGACGACGGACGCCGCACCACGGCATAAACTCTGCTGATCTCTTATCAGTCAAGCTAAAAATGGATGGCACACAAGGTTCTTTTATTTTGCATTTTTGGAAAACTTATGCGCCCCCTAACATGAAATTCTGGATCCGCCCCTGTGAAAGAACTGCAACCCCTAGGGCGGGGCTAAATTTGAGCTCTGGATCATCATTTGAACAAACTTTGTAGAGGACCATATGTTTATGCTACATGCAATACATGAGAGCTCTGTGCCTTGTAGTTTCAAAGAAGAATGTTTTTTTTAAGTTTTTACCTATGCAAGTCTTTGTAAAACATGTAAAATATCTATATACAAACACCCAGGGCATGACCATTTTGGACCCAGGGGACTTCATTTGAAGAAACTTGATAGTCCAGTGGTTGGCAATCATTAATAAACAAAAACTATCGAAATCTGTTTAATGGTTCTTGAGAATTTGAGATTTCAATATTTTATGGCAATGGTGGCCATCTTGGATGTCGCATTGACCTAATGATTTTTTTTCACTTCATGGGCAGATACCATCAAATATGCATGGTTGAAAAACTTGTCCAAGATATTATTATTATACATGTGCTGTTAACAATTATTTAAGATGGAAATATAGTGAAGTAGCTTCAATGCATAAAATATCACATTTGATTTAGGCTTCATACAGGTAACATCGTTAATATAAGCTTCCGAATATATTTCTTAACTAGAAATGTGTCCATAGGACACGGATTCCCCCGTTATAAGTTCTAGAACTATGAAAGCAAAGGTGGCTATTTGTAAGAATTGACAAAAACACAGAAATATGTAAAAAAATAAAAATGAAATAAAAATATTCCAGTTTCGAGTGTGGGGGGCGGGGAACATAGCTATGTGTAACAAATTAACAATTGACCAAAATGTAAAAAAGAAAATAATAAAAAAATCGAGTTTCGAGTGGGGGTGGGGTTGGGGGAGAGGCAGGGGGTTGCGGGGATTGGGGGCAACAATATGTAAGCTATGTAAGAATTGACCAAAACAACACAGAAATATGTAAAAAAATAAAATAACATTATTAGTTTCGAGTGGGGGTGGGGTGGGGGAGGCGTGGGTGGGTGGGGAAGGGGGCAACATATATATATGTGTAAGAAACTATGTGTAAGAACTGACTAAAACAATACAGAAATATTTTAAAAAAAAGTTTCAAGTGAAGGAGGTGAGCGAGATGGCACCTGAAACAATGCAGGGGTCATGATGAAGACCTTTAATGAGCATGAACAAAAAATGATAAAATGAACATGAATTTGGGGGGGGGAAGGGGGGTTCTACCCCTCTGCCTTCCCCTCAAACGGGATCTGCAGTGGCCCTATTCTTTGCCCCGTAACCAAACGGGGCTCCTGGAACCACATGGGGCACGGAGGATTAACAATTAGTGGATTGTAACCTTATGTGGTTTAAATAATGTATTTTCACATCATACCAAAAATGAGAAGCAAATATGCAACCATGTTGCTATTATCTGCTAAATAATAAAACGGGAAACGGCGGACTAAGTGATTACTATACAGCCCTTCGAAGCGGGGGTATAATTATATGCAAGCAGAAGCGATAAATTATAATGCTCGATAAAAACGTCAATAGTGTCCCTAAAAATAAAATGATTAATTACCAGAAGGGTGTTCCACGGAACACTGGTATCACCTGCCATGTGCTTATTTCAGCAAGTATGATTTAACTGTAAAGTTTGAAGACTGTGCTATCCTTCATACATTATGGAGCTGTTTTTTTAAGTGTTAAAGTTTATGAAAGGGGCATAAAGCTGCATTGGATAATTGATTATAAGGAAGAACTGCATACAGTTTTATGACCATAGGTCAGTATTTTGTCAAGTTATGATCTAGGTTAGGTTGCAGGTTAAAGTTTGTTATTGGACATGTGTAACGACATTCCTTTGGGTAAGATGAACATGATGAATATGTGTGAAGTTTTATGAACATAGGTCAAATAATTTTCAAGTTATGGCCAGTTATGAGATTGGTTAGGCTGCAGGTTAAAGTTTTATGAAAAGGGGCATAACTCTGCTGAAATAAAAGTCAGTTATGAGCTTGGTTAGGTTAAAGTTTTATGAAAGGGGGCATAACTCTGTCAAAATGGTCATAGAGAGTTATTGGACATGTGTAACAGCATTACTTTGGTTAAGATGAAGATATGTGTGAAGTTTCATGAACATAGGTCAATTTCTTTTTAAGTTATGGCAAATGTAAGGTTGCAGGTTAAAGTGTGACAGACAACGACTGACGATGGACAAAGTGATCCCTAAGTTCTGCCATGCTAAGCAGGTGACACAACAAGTATATTGTTAAACATTTATAATTTTAATTAACATTTTGAACAATAGTTTACTGATTTTTAAAATGCATATACTAATAGGAAGTGTATATAATTTCCATTTTAGACAATTAATATTACTTTATTGTTTTTTTCTAATGAAGAAAGCGAGTTTGTTTCTAAACCAGCTAAATAGATTCTTTATCACCGAATAATAATAAAGAAAATGAATTGTATACAACGGATATTTTATACTTTTTCTATTGGCGTATGGTTTTGAAAATCGGTAAAATATTCAAACTATTTATTAAAATCACAGACCTAATAACAAATATTATTAGTATGTCTGTGTTAAAATGTAACATGCTGGCTATATTGTTTTGCATATAGCCGATAAGCGTTAAATTTTCAATTACTTTCGATAAGCTAAATCGATAGATAGATACAGGTACAACCATAGAATTTGGCAATACAGCTATGCTGACGTTAGTGTTTCAAGACCATATATAGATAAAAACTCTGGGTGAAATGAAGAACTTTAGATATCTCCATAACCCATCTGTTCCTGTTCTTATCTCTGTTCCAGAGAATCAAGTTAAGATGGTAAACAATCTGAATTACCTTCAACCTTGTAGTTCTTGGATTGCTGTCTGAGCCAATTTGATTGATTCTGCGTCATATAAGATGGCTTTAATTTGTGCTGAATAAAATTGAACAACTCCTCATATCTTACTGGATCCATGACTGAATTAGGGCAGGAAAAGATTGCTAGTGATTCTTAGATGCAGATTTAAATGACTATATATGCATAGACAGGTATACCTGTACCTTTATGACATCATAACTCTTGGGTGACCAGGTGTGCCAGAAGGTGCCAGACATGAGTGGGTCTTGGGTTCAACTTTGTATATTGGATTACTGTGCACATCTATTTTATGATACTATCTTATCTTCAGGTGCCATAAAGCACAACCATTAGTCTTCAAATAACAAATTTGCATATTGGCTCATTAATAAACCCTATGGTGACACAGTGGACACTTACCTGTGGTCATAAAGACTTTCACACCTATACCACAGCCCCAGCATGGTGTCAAATTCCACTTTCCTGGGAAAATAAAGAACAAATTAAGCCTCATGTTTTAGAATAGTTCATAACTTAATAGAATTAGATGTAAAATTATCAAAAAAAATTTAAATGTCCCCAAAATTGTCTTTCCTGTAAAAGTTCAGCTAGAAATATTATTCCCATGATAAGTCAATGTATATGAACTCAAAATATGTGGAGAACATTGATAACTGGTGTAAACGTTTATTTTAAAAAAGTATTCCAAAAATTCCCAGTAAAAATATCAAAAGATGATAAAATGTCCCAAAAATTGCATTTCCTGTTAAAATTCAGCTTTAAATATTATTCCTGTGGTTATAAGGCAAAGTATATGAAGTCAAAATATGTAGAGAAAATTGCTAACTGGTGTAAAATGTTTATTTTATAATAATATTCCAAAAATTCCCGGTAAACATGGTAAAATTATCCAAAAACAATGAAACAATGAAATGTTCCAAAAATTGTATTTCCTGTCAAAAAATCAGCCTGGTATCCACCATAATCGAACTCAGCATACATAAATTAATATAAAAACACCACGATACCACTTTTAACCTTTTAATGTGAGTTCTTCTATAGTCAAGTCTAATGGGTTAGCATCTGTTTTTTACCTTTGCCAGAATTCAAATTACATTTTCCATGTTGACTCTGCACTTTAATTGTTAAAATTCCCAAATAAGAAATTTACTTAGCTTGAGTTGAATATAATATGGTCTATCACGATCGTATTTGGCATTACCTTTTTATGGTCATCACAGTGACCAAAATCTGTACATGTACTTCATAATGGAGTTTAATAAATTAATACCTTAATTGGCTAATTCAGAAAAATGTGAAAGTTAACTTATTAGTTGTAAATTTTGCTTCCAATCAATGCTGCTAAATTCACTTGTAAAAAATTATAATTGCAAATGAATAAAATTGAATTGGGTTTTAAGTCGCACCAACACATGAAAGGTTATATTGTGCCTAACAGGAATGAACATGCCAGGCTCATCCTCCATGTACATCCAGATAAACTATGGAGAATGGGCCTAGAACCTTCTCACCTGCAGAACTGCAGAGTTGCTGCAAATTCTACTGTAGACACTCCATTTACACTGGAGCCACGTTTTTTTGTTTTCTGCCACTGCTCTAGTGATTTGAGCGAGATGGCACCTGAAACGATGCAGGGGTCATGATGAAGACCTTTAATGAGCATGAACAAATAGCATTCCATACTGATCAATTTAAAAAAAGTCCCATATCAATATCATTTATAGTTTTCAAGAAGTACTCGCTCGCTACAAACTTGTTTTTTGAAAACCTATTTTTAGCTGTGGCGGCCATCTTGAATTTCCAACCAATCTGAAATGTTGCTTGGATCATTTAGACATCAAGAGCAACATTCCTGTGAAGTTTCATGGACATCCGACGAGTAGTTTCAGAGGAGTTGTCGCTACAAGTTTTTACTAAA